>JAPMOQ010018920.1:7222423-7248031 GCA_026543055.1 Argiope trifasciata
AATTTGAATATTGTATGAATGTATGTACAATTTTCGTAATTAAAACTGAAAAATTTTCAAATTAACTATTTCTTAATAAATAATCTAATAAAAAATTAAGGGAAATCCTTGTAATAATTTCTACATCTAGATGACTAATAATTTTGTTTTAGATTCAAAACAAAATTTAGTGATTTAGTTTTCAATTATCATCACACTGAAAGGCCCGAAGCTAAAAAAATTTTTTAAGTAAAAATTACCCAACTTTTTTGCAGAAATATGCACATTTCAACAAATGTAACAACTTATTACGTAATTATTTCAGAATAAAATTAATCAAAAATATTAAAATCCGGATAAAATTCCTTGTAATGACGTCAACATCCGAAGTAAGATTTTATGATGACCAATAATATCTACTATTGATAAATAATTACACATTTAGGAAAGTTAATCCATTTGGAAATTATTTATTCATTTGAAATGAAAATTAGAAAAATACAATCAAAAACTTTAGATGGAATTCTTTGAAATAATTTTAAATTGTGCTTGCTCCCAAAAAATTATGTGTAAACTTGTCAGAACTAACCTTTGATATTTAAAATAAATTAAGTCTCCAATAACAGTTCAATATTTAAACAACAATGATTTTCGCTTTTGCTAATCTTTCCTCATATTGAAAATGAGGAAAAGCAGAATGTTTGGGCTTGCAATGCTGCACCCCTTTAGGCATTTTGACTTCGTTTAAAGCTACTGGGACCAAAACATGCCGTGCTTTAGCAGCCCATAATACAAATTTATGGGAACTCACTTCGCTATTTATGGAAAATGTATCATGTCCATCATTAATACCTGTAGCGATTAATTTCTATCTTCTTTATTTCTCAAGATGAATTAGTTTTCACAGGAGACATGCTCGTGCTTATTTTCACATTGCTTCAATTCGGAGATCAACTACAATCGGCACATAAATAAAGAAGAGGATGTATATGATTAGAAATGGCAATATTGACTTTTGTTAAAGCTAAAATTCAAGCAGGACCTCTTTCAATTTGCTTCTAATAAACAAATCACTGTACTATATATTCCAGCAAAAGCTTCAACAGAGAATAATGGATATACTGATAGCAGTGTAACACATTTGGTATAAGGCTCTTGCTTGCTACGCACTGCTTCCAAGATGCATGAACTTTTCCTTACCTGATGGTTTCGTTGATTAACAAGCACAATATCCGAGGTATTTTTAATCTGCAGATAATAAAGATTTGGCAATTTACTACATACAATTGCACAAGATATTTCGTGCGCACGTATGAGCAATCTATTGTAGAAACCATCTTCCTATGCATCCTTTTATAAGTTTTACACAATTTCTGATTTGCGCATGGTGTTATGTAATTAGTGTTCTCTTGTTTTTGCACTATGAATAATGCAAAATGCATGATATAATTTCTTCATTCTGTTGTCATTAGTAGTTTATGAGGTGGTTTTTTGCATGTCGACCTCGCCCTTTTTTAAGTGAATAGTCCCACTGCAATTAGTGTTTTTTTCCGATGTGGTTATTCAGTGTAGGAAAGAAAACTTGATATTTTTAAACATACATTGTAATTGTAGTTGTACAGACACTATTGATATTTTCATCAAGAACTGAAGCACCATTAAATTGCAATATCATGTTTCATGCCCTTTTTTATCCTTTTTTAAATTAAGCTTTCCTTTTGTATTTCAGATTATAAAAACTTGCTTTATAACAGCCTTGTTTATTATATTCAACACTTGCAATTCAGATTTTTAGCCAAGTAGTGCATTTATCATGAGCGAGTCTGTTTATTTTGAAGAATTCGAATACAACATTTTTCCAATCGTTTTAAGTGTCGTAATGCTACGTGTGAAAGTAGTGTATTGTTATTATAATATGCGCAGTTGTTCTAAGCTACTTATAATACATTTAAAAGTGAAAAATTAGTAAAGATATTCGAAATTCTAAAAATGAAAACTTTTGAACATTAATTTAAATAAATAAAAGCCTGTAAAAATAATTTTATATATATTGTGATCACTAATACCTCTTATATTTGCAATTTTTCTCAACAATAAAAGATTATCAAGCTGTATCAATAACTGAAGGTGATAGATACTATGAGAAACGAACAAGTGCCAAAAGTATCTCAGTGAAAAGTATATTTCAAACGATATACGAATTTCCATTTCTGTCTTTTTCGGTCTCTTTCTGATGAATGTAAAAAGGTTTTAATTAAGTAATTTCTTGTCATTTAATTGCAATTAACCAGAATTCACAGGAAAAATTCTGAAATCTATCTTAACTCACCTGGCAAAAGTCTATTTCTGTTATCTATTAATGCAATAACCGAAAGAATTCATTAATTGTAGCTGAATTAAAAAAAATGTATCACCATAAAAATATATTCAGCAAAAGGTAATTACAGAACAGAACGCCGTCTTCTACCTCAGTATCTGTACTTATTCTGGTCATTGAATAGTTTGATGGACATGTTGTGAGAATTTTATTTAAACACCATTAAAAAGTCAAAATAAGAATTATGAATTGATTTAAATTCATATTTTAAAGCCTTAGTAAATAGCATTATTGTTAATCGCATTATTAGTTACAAATTATTCATATTTCGAATTAACAGTTTTTGAATGAAATTCTATGTAAAGAAATTTCACGGTAAAATCAAAACCATTAATTCTGAAAATTATTGAAAATAAGAAAAGATTTAATTATAACTTAGAAAGGAAAAAATACAAAACATATGAGAGTTTGAATTGTGGCAAGGAATCAGATTAAAGCAGAATTTTTTTTCTATAAAAATGATTTTCTAAATGCAATGCAGTATATTACTTTTCGAATAAATTTTTTAAAACATAAGAAGTTCTAAACTGCTTTTTAAAATTTTATTTTTTAGATAATTGAATCATTAAATTTAAATCAATACAAAATTAATCGGCTGCTGCGTACTTCTAATGAAATCATCATTTTATTATTCCTTTAAATGATTAGTTAGAAAGTGACCTTTTAAAAAAATATTAACATTTTATTGAATTTTTAAAAAGCTTCTTATGGTGTATTAAAGGGGCTTTTAACTTCCCTAATTATTTTTCTTTATCTTCCTTGCCAGAATGTAATCTTCTTTTCTCAAAAAATGCCAGGCGATAAGTTTATTTGAAGAAAGTATTATTGAGGTACTCTTGAATGAGGAAGAAATTATTTTGAAGAATATCATTTTCAATGCTGATAAAAAAACGTTGTAATATGCAAATATATATTATGCATTGGTATGTTTCAGGTATTGAATAAAATAACTATGCTACCTGTTATACAATCTTCAAATATTTTTATGCTAAAATGTATGTATTTCCATATCTTAATAAATATGTAGTTACTTTCTGCTTGTTAAATTAAGGGTTTCTATTTCCTAATGTACTTTTATGCTGATAACTGTCTTTTTGTAATAGTTGTTGGTAAATTCACAAATCCAATTTATTTTACGGAGTCTGGTATAGTTTTGTTTCGAAGGTGTATACTTTCGTATATCATATGTGAAAAAACTAAAGAAAATTCAATTTCAAAATGAGAAAACATTTGAAACATAGAGAAAAGGTAAATTCCATTGCTTCAAATTTAGAAATATGTCGAATATTTTTTCTTTTTCAAAAAAATAATGCACATTTTTGATTCAACATTTGACTTTTCTAATATTCGAATAAGACCAATAATATATAAGACTTCAGTTTTTTTAAAAAAACTTCTAATTTTATGAATCATATGCAGCCTTTATTATAATTTTTTTATAGAACTCTCAAATGATATTGATTTTTATTTCTCTGATAAGAATCATTGCTCTTATGTTCTGAGGATCATGCTCTTCCACGTCAACAAATCAGAGACAAAATTAACAAAAAACTTAATTTATAGAATTTCTTTATATTATTTAGATATATTATTATAAGATAAAATTATATATACTATGTCTGTATAAATGTGAACATGATGTACTAATAACTGAAAGACCTGAGCTGAGAAAATTTGGTATATGATATTTGAATTGAAACTGTAAAGTTCTATATAATTTAATCAAAATTTGTAAAAAGTAACGGCACTTGTATCTTTGTATTGTACTTAAATCTAAGAAATATATAAATACATTTTATGTCCATAAATATTAGGTAGTTGAATGCGCTTTTGCTGTTTTCCGACGGAGGATGTTACCGGAACCGAAGTACTATAAGCAAGCTTGAAATTCAGTGTAGGTTTCAGAATTTTGCAGAAGTGCAAACAACATTATTTTTCATCGCATCAAATATATCAAGAGTGTTTGCAGGAAATTTTACTACATATTTTATTCCAAACATATCTGCATTTGAATGTCACGGAATTCTTGTTCAAACTTACTGCGACCCTGCCCCATTTGAAAAAACTTGTAGAGATTGGCTTAGACACCTTAAAAATAATTATTTTGATCTTGAAGATAAAGCATGCTTTTGCGCACCGAAGAAGTTTGAAGACAAGCAATTGTGATCCAATACTAACTGATCTTGCAGAATCGTTAAAAGTTGATTACCCAATAGTTTTGAAACGTTTGAAAGCATTTGAAATGATTCAAAAGCAAGCAAGCCATTGATTGTAGTACGAGTTGAAGCAGAGAGACGTTGAACGCCGTCTTCTCAAGTGTGAACTGCTTGAACGGCTTAAAATTAAAATAATTTTTGCATCGTATCATAAATGGCGATGAAAAATGCATACACTACAATAACCTTGAACGTAGAGCCCCGGCCATGCATCAACACTTTCAGCAAATTCGAATATACGCGGTTCCAAGTTTCTGCTTTGCATTTTGTGGTATCAACTGGATTCAGCTTGTTATGAGCTGCTCAAACCAAATGAAACCATCACGAAGGATTGCTGCAAATTGCAATTGGAATTATTAAGCAGGAAATTAAAGGAAAAACTATTGCTATACCAGCAGAGCACGATAAGGTTTTTGCAGCATGACAACGCTCTGCCGTCTGTTACAAAACCGATAAAAACCTATTTGAAAACGTTTAAGTGAGAAGGCATACCCCATCCTCCGTATTAATCAGACATTGGCTCTTCCGACTACTACTTGTTCCGGTCGGTGATACATTGCCTGGCTGAGTCGCACTTTCATTCTTATAAAGATGCCAAAAATTGGGTACATTCATGGAAAACCTCAAAAGATTGTGGTTCTTCAGAAGGAGAATTCAAATGCTGTCAAAAACAGGGGAGAACGTAGTGGCTAGCGGTGGACAATACTTTCAATAACAAGTTTTTTAAAGATTTTTTTTAATAAAACAGTAATGTTCACACACAAAAACAGCTAAAATGTATTCTACATCCCAATAGTATGAATTCCTTTTTCACATGAACAAATGAAGATTATTATAAAAAGGTCATATTATAAAATTGAGAAGATACCAAAACAAACTCTGCAAACAAAATTAAAATGCATGATTTTCGGATTGCAATGAATAGTTTTCTAGTTAAAAATAATTAAAATTACGTGATCAATAAAAACAACAACAGGCTGCTACTAAGAGTTATAAAAATACTTATTTCTTAAATATTATTATCTATACCAATTGACAAAAATATGCTCGTTATATCTGACTTTTAGATAACATAAAATAATTAATTTTATAAACAATATTTCAATAGTGGGGCATTTGTGAGTGTCAATAGAATACATTTTCGACTGTTATTTAGCATTTAAGAAACATTATTCAAAAAGAGGAAGAGGGTGTGATTTTAACATCCATACTTTCATTTTTTCAGTACAACGCATTAATGCAATTTTCAGAATTAATTTGTCTAGTGCTCTTTAGTACATTTTAATGTAACAAACTAGAAAAAAGAGAATAAAATAAATGTAAATAAAAAGCGTAGCTGAAGGTTAAAATACTTTGAATATTTTATATTCACCTTATCATTACTTTACAACCCTATTCTTATTATCCTGTTTATACGTTACAAGAGATAGCAGAAGATTAAATTTCATTTCATCATCACCACGGTTACATGAATAGTTGTTATCTTAGAGTTAAAACATAGCCACACCACCGATGAAATGATAACAATAAGCTAATGGAAGGAAAATGACCTACCATTGATACAATAACTACGTGATTCTCTACACGCTATTTTTGCTTTAATATAACTTTGACACGAAAGTTTCTCATAGTCTATTTTGTAATTTTTAGAAAAAAATATGCAATTTAGATATCCTCTTCTTCTATATATCTTTCTTCGATAGTAAATTAGTGTTTATTGATACTTTGTTTTAATTCATTTCTGGGTTACTATTATTTCGTCTAATATTTGAGATTTTACTTAGATAAAATTAAAAATGATTCTCCATTCTTAATCAGAAAGTGATAGTATTAAAAATTATTACGAAAAAATATTTCTGATTAAATGTACTTTTGGATTATTAATAATTAGCGATCTTTAATGGTTAAACTGTTGGATGGATTTATATATTGTTAAGAACCTGTGATTTTTCATTTCAGCTCGAATAATGTCATCGTATGGAAGACTTATTTACAGTCATCTATTTTGAATGGTGCCCAGGTGATAATACATCCAAGATCTCAGAGATTGGCAAACAGAATTGGCGACCGTTTGGCAACGAATTTGGTGACAAAATGGATAATACCCGAAACATCGAGAAAAAATATTTTCCTGGTCCGTCCATTAGGGATAGAGATACATCCAGAATGCTCCTGATTGGTCCAGAAGGTTTTAGCCCTGACTCCCGGAGCTATACGATATAAGGCGGCAATGTGAAACTGGAGCAGCGTGGTCAATCAAGAAGAGCTGAATCAAGAGGTCTTGAATTGTTCGTGGATAGGAGTCCTGAGCGGAAGAGTCACCGGGAGAATATCGAAAGGCTGTGGACTGTTTTATGTCGAAGCCTGTGTCGTAGCCCGTTGTGTAGTCATCGTGAACGGAGCTGTCCTGAACTGAGAAGTTCTTGAGTTGTTTGAAGTAGCGAATCGGCAACGAAAACAAGAGGAGACAGCAGAAGTTTCAGCCGTTTGGAGAGACCTATATAAGGCAGAATCCTTCGAAAATTCCCTCTCCTGCTGAATAATGTGTGGCTACTTTGTATACTGTAGACATTGTCACAACGGAATTTCTATATGTGGGTTACTGTCTGCTGTACAGTGTTGCTGTACGCCATCCTGTGTGTTCGTCTCTGCTGTATATAGTTGTCTTCTGTAAATATTTGTCTTATTGTGCTGTAAATATTTGTCTTATTGTGCTGTAAATATTTGTCTTATTATGCTGTAAATATTTTTCTTATTGTGCTGTAAATATTTGTCTTATTGTGCTGTAAATATTTATCGTGCTTGTGATGTCCTTTCTTCTTCCTGTAAATAAGCATCTTTCCTGTGTCTTCAACTGAAGGACCGATCATTGTCGTTTATCTTACACATCATATACATCCACACTACAAGAAAACGACCCCGAGGGATAAGAGTAGAAGAAAAGCACGTAATAATATGAAAGTAGATATTCATATTTATGTAAGCTGTAATAAATCAAAAACTAACTAGACTATGCAACCTCCAAACATTAGTACAGATAAGGAATTTAAAAATTTAAAATTCTTAATGAAATGTTTTCAGAGATATAAAATGTGTCTAAAAATTGTTTAAATTTAAGTTTGATATAGTTTAAAAGAATGGTGTATCTTAAAATAAACACAGTTCGAGATTTCTTATAAATTTAAAAACTTAAGTGCGTACGAAGACTATTTTTAATAGTTATTATCGAATGGCAACAGGAAAAAAATATATAAGAAATCCAAATTATTGAAATAGTACAGGTTTAACTTAACCAAATGCTCTAGAAATTGCATTTTCCTCTAAGAAAGATTATATTGAATTAAATTATTCTTTATTAGTTTTTGATTCTTTATGAAGAAAATAAAAGGTAGTAAAATATCAAGATTTTAAAAATTGCTGATTGAAAACTTGTTTAATCCGAATCGTTTAATCGTACTATTATTAATAAAATTAATAATACCCATAGTAAAGGCATGGCTGAAAGTTCAGACCCGACGGCATTGCCAATCACGAAATCTAACAAGGGAAAACAATCACTCGCTCTCAGCATTCCTGACTAAGGCAAACCGGAGCATACACTTTCGGAATCGCTTTCGTAGGATAGAAAAGTTTTCAATTAATCATTAGAAAAATATTTTGCTGACTCTGAAATAAACTTCAACTTGTAGTCAGTAATCACTGACAACATACCACTACCAGCAAAACCGATAACCGTCGCCCACTAACCAGATATACTAAAAAGGGTCGGATATCATTTGTCTAAAGGGTCGCCATGAATGGAAAATACTTGAGATTTTTAGGTGCCCTTTAGAGGCAAGAAGTGAACAGAGTAGATACAGTTATTCATGAAGAAATTCCTATCTTGCCGTTTAGGGGAAAAAATGGAAGCATAAAATAAGTAGCGCAGGGAAGCATACTTTGAAGGGAGAAAAGATCCCTGGAAAATTTCTGAATTGGTAAATGTATCGAACTGCAGAAAATTCTGGAGAAATTAACAATATAAGAAAAATGTCAATAAAATATTTTATGTGTAGCTTGGTTTTAATAATTATCTCTGCATTTTTTAAAATTCCAGTCATTGATAAAGATTAGCTTATTCCAATTTGGAAGTCCTACACCTGCTTTGTTCATTGTAAAATGTGCACTTGCCATTTTTCTTTATTCTTCATCTTCTCAAAAGTTGGATTTTTACCCTGTGAAGGAATAATCTTATCATAAATAGAATATAAACTATTTGAAAATGGATTACAAGAGTAAAAAGTATTTTTGCAAAATGTGCTAAACAGTTTAATTTATTGAAAAAAAATTAACGAATATGAAAGGGTGAAATAAGATGTAAATAAAATAATAAATTTTCTGATTCATTCTGTTAATATCATTTTTAGTTCAGTATTTTCCAAAAGTATCAAAGAAAACTAAAAACAATTCTTTCAATTTTTGATTGATTGAAATTTTCAAAAAAAAAGTAAAAAAAATAGCTATCAGTTGCAACCTTTATATTCTACAAAGCAAAAGTCTGTATTTCTACTGCAATTCGAAACTTGTCTACTCCAGAAATCTGTACTATAGTCCTAATAAAACCATATCAAAGCAAGTTCAGTAAGACACAGAAGTGAAAATTAAAAAATTTGAATGAAACGAATAAAATTGTTGATTGAAATTTCGTTGAATTTTGTATTTAATTTTTATGTATATTTTTCAGAATATGTTTATCATGAACTGAATTATCGTAAATCACGATAAGCTTCTATCTGGTCTCACAAAACAAAACAAAACAAATTGAGCTTAAAATTATATTTTTTTACAAATCCTAAAACATTATTCCATGAAACTTCTGGACCATATTATAAAATTCATAATATTCTAGATAATATAATATGTGAAAGAATTTGACATTGAAAATACATAAATAAATAGCTGTTGAATATAGTTCTAAAATGTATTTTCTATCACAAATTTGTTAACATAGTTAAAAGAAGAATAGCAGAAATTAAAAATTAATTTCTATTAAATTTTCTATTGAAATTAACATTGTTATAAGAAGTTTAGCTCTCACAAACTACAAGTTCCAATCAGAAATATTTTTTCACCTGTTATATATTCACCAATCCTCAAAATATAATATATTTTCGAAACCAGAGTTTAAAGGTTATGGACAGTAACATAGTTTTATTACAAATATCTAGAACTAAAAAAATTACAAAGCTGATTACTATAGCTTTATTGTTTTTATATTTCAATGTCTTTATTTGAAGAAAATAAATAAAATGAAATTTGAATGAAAGAGTCCTTTTATTTACGCTTCAAATTAGGCTGCTGTTATTTACATTTTTATTTATATATTCCCTTTATAAAAGTTTCTGAATAGGAACTAATAATTTAAAGGGAAGATTGTCTTAAAGTAATTTAGAATAAAATTCAAATAAAAACGTTGGAAAACAGCTGGAAAAATTCAATGGACTAGTCTAGACTCATACAGATGCAGTATTAGAATTTTTGTTCAAATCTAGAGAATTCTTACATTTTGATTTGCATTCTATATTTTCCAAGTAAAGTCTTCTGAAAAGATTATTATATACATTAAATAATGAATAAAAATTATTCTTAAAAATATATCTGTACATATGAATTTAAAACTCAAATGCAGCATCTGTATTTACAGAAATATAACTCTCTGGCGCCAGTGTGTTCATTCATATCTCAGACTATAAAGCAAATAGATACAATCATTATTTTAAATTTGCGGTGCCTTATTTTAAATATGAAATGCAATTTTTAGATTATTTTGTCCTAACACCAAATTAAGATTATTATTTTTTGTTCACAAATATATATTTAAATGAAACTATTTTCAATAACTTTCAATGATTTCTTTAACTCTTCCTCTGGCATCCAACGTTTTCAGTTAAGCGAAGCATATTTCATATATTCATCTTTGTAAAAGATATAAAACATATTGATATCAGAAATTGAATAGATTTTATACCATTTGGTATGTAATTTTTAAATTACGTGAAAAATAACTGCATTTTACGAAAACTCTCTTCCAATAAATCATCCAAAAGTATTTTTATTGAAATACAGAGAAAAAATTTTTTTATTATTATAGAACTGGTTTGCTAAAAGTACGATGAAAGAGTCTCATTACAATGAGCGGGAGAAAGAACGATCCTAAAAAGCACTAAACATTGAAAAAAAGATACAAACAAGATGAAGACAAGATAGTATTTGTAAACATTTAACATCACATCATGGAGTATATCACCATAACGTTTGTCATCATTTACTTATAGTGAGCTCACACACCAAAGGATCGGTCCATGATTAAATCACTTCTGTTGCTTCGATTTATATAGGTTTCCCGATAATGCATGAAATTTTCCAGAAAATAAATCCCTAAATCTTCTGTCTAGATAGAAATAGATTCTTGTTTCTCTAAAACATTCCTTTTTTCCCTAAAATCATTCTTCCTTTGACAAATGATTACCAATTATGTAAAGCCTGGAGATCATTTAATTGGCGTCAATTCAGACTATCTTTTAGAGTATGAAACGTTTTTTATGTTTTATGAAACTGTTTTAAAGTCTTTAAGAAAAAGATCATTACACTGAAACATTGCTTAACATTCTTATGGACTCGAAAAATTTCAATCCGCTGAATCAATAATAAACTGATTGACGGGAAAATCTCAAAAATGCATTACATCATAGATTTTGAAGCAACACAGTGTTTTAATACAAAAACAAACAGTAAATAAATATTTTGTCAAGAAAAGCTACAAACTACGAACATGAAGTTTCCCAAATCAATGATTGAGGGCAATGCAATGTTATGTTTCTTATCTTCACACGACATCGCTATAATATGGTAATGTAAATGGACTTCTTATGTTTTTTGGGTATTTGCGTATCTAAATTACGTGCCTGAGGTATTTTATTTTGCTGTTTGTTAGTACTTATTCTCTTCAGTTCCCTTAAACTTCTTTGACATCCCACATGTTCATTGATTTGTAAGTTGTTCTTTAAAAATAATTACAAATAAATACAATAAAATCTACGAATAAATAAAATAATCTGTAAATAAATAATAATTACTGTTAATATTTAAAAATCTCTAAACAAAAAATTTAATAACAAAATTTTGTAAATTTAATATCTTATTAATGATGTCATTTAAAAAATTTCATTTACAACAAAATACCATTTATAAAATATAAACTCGACAAATCCACTAAATTAGAAGTTAAACAAATGATTTTAAAGCAATAAAAGAATGAAAAAAATCTTAAATAAGTTTTTAATTCCATGGTTATATAAATAATTAAATGATCAAATTGAAACACTTAATCTTAAAATTAAGTCTTTGGAGTAATAAATTATTTTAACAGGATAAGATGCAATGTCATATCAGGTGGTCATAGAATCTGTTGAGAATAATAAAGTCAAAAAACTGGTAAGTATGAACTCAAACAGTAATTAATAATGCTTTTAATATAGAGCACTGCATGCCATACAATACACTCAAAATGTAAACGGTGAGACACCCTATAGTTGCTTTTACAAAGAAAAAAGGTTATATTTAGATGCCAATGTCAAAATCAGATGGGCATAAATATTTTCAAAATGCAACATAAAAACTTCAAAATTTAACCCCCAAATTTAATATTACAATAAATAAGAATAGAAAATCTAAAACAGCAATCTAAGTAACTTGTATCACTAAGAGGATTAATCATCCTCTTAATGAAACAAGTTTGCAAACTGGGGAGTCATTATTACTGTCATGAAACAAGCCATGAAATGGGTTGCTGTAACGAATAATGAAACTCTATTTCTGCAGTAAAACATAAGAAAGTTCATATTTTTTTATGGAAACTTTGGGAGCATTCTCTATTCGCATACTTCACATTATTATGTCCCGTTTAATGAAGTGGAAAAAAATTGTATCTACATCTCATTCAATCTAGTATTTATGTGCCTGAATCAAAACTATTTTTCTTCATGATGGTCATTATTGATTAATGATATAATCATTCTCAGATGCTTTTATGATTATTTTACTTAACAAGGGTCATTATTATTTGGCAGTTGAATAAAAATATACCTGCCACACCTTATTCAATGGGTCCTCTTTATATTTAAGAGGTTATTAAAATAATGAAACTCTTATCAGATAATCATTTGATAATATTTCAGGAACATTACAAGTCGAAAAAGGGATTTCTATATAAGTTGTAGATTATCTTACTTTCGTAATAATATTTTAAAGTAAACCAAATATAACAATTTCTGCCAAGTTTTAAAATGTGAAATATTAATTTGATTAAGAAACCAAATTAATTGATTTATTACATTGATTTAATTTAATTATTTAGCTAAAAAAAGTTAGTGACACAAAACAATATTGCATCACTTCCATATTTAGGATTTTTATTCTTTTCCCACGTTATTTATTAATTTTTCATTTAATCTTTGATAGCAAACTAAAATTAATTGATTACCTAATTGTAGCTTGTTAGTTAATCAATCACAACTTGTAGTTAATTAACAGTTTTGTGAAATTATACAAATGAAATGTTTCTTTTTTTTTGCCTTCTTTGAACTATTTTGTTTAATGAATTCAGAAAAAAACCCAATTCTGCTTAGATTACTGCCGGTATTAGATAATTTAAACTGATGGAATGAATTATTTTAATAATTTTAATGATTTTGTAAGTATTGAACATTTGTTTCTACAAAATTTGTTCTGAAAATCACATCTAAATATATCTGAAATAAAAAATTTATATTTGCAATAAAATTTAACAGATGTAAGCAGTATGATTTTACCGCATTTGGAAATTCAGAAAAGCAATAATTAAATTTTTATACAAAATTATCTAAATGAAATAGCCCAAATAATAATATTAAAAGAACAGTGTACAATTCTGTATTCAAAACTTATAGATAGTACATAGTATAGCAATATAAATGGTTGAATATATAAATGGAGAAATATAGAATAATTAAATAAAATGATACAACTTTCATTGAATTTGACATATGTTATTTTAAGCTCGCTTCCAATTATAAATATATTCTTAGGTAATATTTATGTTTTTAAATACACCTATAATTTCAGCATTTCATTCATAACACTAGATAAATTCTCTGAAGGTAACAGTTATGTAGCAACAATTTGATGAATTTAAAGTAAACTGAATTTCATGATTAAAATTTTCATCAAGAAAATTTTTAAAATGTTAAAGAAATTATAAATTTAACTGTAATGTATTGTAAACATAATTTATTATGTTTTTAAAAGGAATTGCAATAAATTCATAACAATAATCTCAGCAAAATTCAAGCACATTTCAATAAGTGTTTCCTTAGTATATAACTTTATAAACACTTACTAATTATTATAATCCAGTCTAAATTGAAAATAGGTTGTATACACTACCCAGACATCTTAAAAAAAGACTAATGAATAAAAGAAAAAAATGCTTATACTAATTTCATTAATTTAAAAAAAACTAAATTTATATATTCTTACTACAAACATTCTAATTATATTTATTCTAATATCACTCTCAATATTTTGAAATAAACCCTTTAGAATAACTTTTTTTACTCTTGAAGACTTTAAATTATTCATAAAAAATGAATCAAAAAGTAGTATTTGATAAATAGTCTATTAAACCAATTAAACCAATTCAAAATTATTTCTTCAAATTAAACCAATTTTTAACTCAACAGTTATAGAATAATTTCAATCAGTAGTTGATTATTTAATTATTAATACGTATATACTTAATTGGACATTTGTCCCATTCTATGATCATATAAATGTACTAAATAATAAATAAAAAATAACTTCCCTAAAAAATAAAGCTTCCTTATAAGTCTTTTCTATAATTAAAAAAATATCGAATTTAATGAAGATCTAGACTCTGAAATAAATATGTGGAATATTCTCAATATTTAAAATCTATAATTAAATTCATTATTTAACAATAAATAAATTTATCTAGAATTTTTTTGAGGAAGAATTCAAATTCATAGGATTTCTTGAAAAGCATGCAAATAAACAAAATGCAGAAAATAAGAGAAATTGATTGCATTTTAATGTTACTATTATTATTTTAAAGTAGAATTTCAAGTATAACTTCAAATATAAGCTTCTAAATATACACAGTTTTTTATAACAACATAATTATTTTAAACACGCAATTAGTATTTACATTTTTCTTTTGGAACTGATTACTCTTTCTCAATAAAGCTCAATGAAAATTTCAAACATTTTGAAAGATAAATAAGAATTACTTCTTGAAAAGAAGTTTGAAAATCTGAGAGCAATAAGCAGCTAAATACCTAACGATAAAATATTAACATTTTACTTTAAAGCATGTTGAAAAATATTTAACACGAATAAATTTTTAAATACAGACATATTTAGGGAAAGAAAAATAATCATTTTTGTTTCAAACAATGAACCCAAAATATACTCACATAGATCTCGCCCAATAATAGAAAACGAAAAAACTGAATGAAAAGCTTAAAACTTGTTACGAGGCTCATGTATTAAATATTAAGTCGATACGTAGGGAACATTAATAGAAACGAAATGGAAACTGTTCAAAACTAAATAAAATAAAAGAAGATAATAGAATTACTTCATTATTTTTGATACAATGGCAGTTCTAATTACAACTAACCAATATTCGCTGTTTGAATGAACTAAACTACATGCTTTCTCTCACACTACAGTATTTATATCAACTTTGGAGTTGTTAGAATTTAGAGTTTTAATATTTTAGTAATTCCATCATACCTGAAGAGGGTAAGAAAGACTTTTATAAATTTAGCCCTTGAATTTGAATTTAAATATGATTTTATCATTGTCATATAATTTATATTCATTAATTAAATTGTAAGGAAAATTTATGAGTAAATTCTATTTTAATGAGAACTTATGGGTAAATTATATTTTAATGAAAATTCATGAAATAAAGTTTTTATTTAAGTTATTACACCATGCACATTAGTGGAGTACAATCATTTAATAATATTTTATATACTTTAATTTAGCTCGATTTGTTTCGTGTTTGTAAATTCAGCAAAACATTTTCTATTCATTATTTATGTACCAGATTTCTAAAATTTTTAGCAAACTCTTACTGTCTATTTGAATTATCTATTTATTATTTTGTTATTTCAATAAAGAATTCAATTAATGAATCATAATCAACAGTTATCAATTATTCTACTAAATTAATTAAATTCTGATTCTATATATATGGCATCATCTATAAATCATTATAGATTTCAAGATACTCTTCATGTTTGTAAATTCTGTTAAGCATTATCCATTCATTCTTGATGTGTTGAATTTCCGAATTTTTGCTCATGACCTTGCTCACTATATTATTATTATATTACGAATTTGGTCTAAAATTTCCCTTGTCTGCAATATTTTGCCAATTTTTATATGCCCAATTGTAATATACCCCCCAATAGTTACTAGCTCATCAGAAGATATTTTTATACACTTGATTTTTACGTGTTTAAGGTAATGCAAACGAGGTAATATTTTGAAATAATGTTTATACCTATTAACTATAAATGATACAAAAATTATGGAGTGAAACACAAATTACACCAAGCTGTGTAGTTTTGCAGAGAGGGAATAAATGAATACTTTTTGATATTGACAAATGATCAGTTATTCGGTAAGATAAAAAGATGGATAAGTTATTATAAAGAAATATTCAAACTTCAAATCATATGGACAAATATTGAAACTCAATGGGCCAAAGAGGTAAAACATCAAATATTTGTGTATAAAATCAGTAACCAATGAAAAAGATTTAAAAAAAACTGAATTGCATTTGAAAAGAGTTCAATTGATTTGAACCTCATTGTTAAGGCACAATGTAAATAATAGCATACTAGAAACTATCTAAAAATAACTTTAAAAATTTGACCATGATCTCATATTTATTAACTTAGGAATGTGAAAATAGTCAATCACAAAACTTTTGTTCCAAAGAGGAAAACATTTTCAATGACAGTTACATAATACACCCTTAGGTTATTTATATTAAGTAAAATATTCCTTCCAGGCCAGTAATCAATCCATACTTAAAATAAACGAATCACATTTTATATCAAGCAATGAAAAAAAACGATCATATTACTTCCTTCTACTTTCCCATACATTATGTTTTCTAATTTTTATCTGCATCAGTAATGTATGGAAATCTAACAGTAATAATCTGATACCATAACCAAAGTTCTTAAAACTGAATTTGCTCGAATCATAAGTCATTCAATCACAATAGTCATAAATTGATAATATACGATAAAAGGTCATAAACGCCAAATATTTAACAAAAATTCAGGATTCAGCAATTAAAATGTCCATGTCTTTCAAAGAAACAAGAAAATTTTTATTTTATTATCTGAATTTACTTATTTATTTTATATTTCCTTTAAATTCTCTGCTGTAAGAATTCTACATACTTAAATTTTTATTATTCGTTTTTAATGTAAATTTGCATTGTTTTTTTCTTTAACGAAAAACATTACAATTTTGTTTTTAAAAGTGTCAACTGGATAGTAAAAAAATCAACATGCATATTGCGTACTTAGATAGAATTTGTTGCAACAAATAATGTTCTTCTTTTAAAAAAATATGAATTAATACAATTATAAGTATTTAAGTGATTAATAAAAAACATACTTATAAATCATAATAAATATTTATTCATAATTTTAGACTAAATGATATAAATAGTCCAAATATTCTCTGGTATACCGTGTAGTTGAAAATTAAAAATGCAAAGGACAATATATTTTTTTCATGTGAATATTTTTCATTTTCTAAAATTTGGATTTACATTGTTTTATGTACAAAATTTTTAATTGCTAATATCAAATAAAACAGTAAATAATGTAATGGAATTTAGACGTTTATAATGACATTAAAAATCATATGTATAAAATAATAAATTGTCTAATCAAAATATTCTTCATCATCAATACAATCACAAATTTATTTAAATAATTGTTGCTAATATCAATGATCTATTCTCGAAAACATAAATAAATTTATAAAAATATTTATGTGAGTACCTAAAAGATTAATTTAATGAACAAACAACAAAGGCTAATAATTACATCGACAACAAAATTATTCCACTTTTTTAATACATTTCCCAGAAAAAATAATTTGATCCCTTTTGAATCTCTTTGAACATCTTGCATAATTGATCCCTGAAATTAATATAATAAATATTGATTAATGCAATGAATAAAAGAACTCTTTTACTTTAGATATTATTTTTAACTTCTACAAGATAATATAAATTATTCTAATGATAATTACATTTAATGAAGAGAATAATTGATTAATTTTATCAACTTTTTCTATTCACTTTTACTACTTCACATAAAAAATTCCTTTCTCAGATTTTTCTCTTGATGATGCCACTGAAAAAAATATAAACCATTCCGATTGTAAAATAAAATAGAAATTCGATTTCATTCATTGAATCCTTGTACCATTTAAAAAAATCAGAATGATGTATGGTAGACCATTATAGAAAATGTATTGAAGATGAAAAAAATCAATTAAAGTATTTTTTTACAATAAGGATAATTTATTTGCCTATGTACCACATCTATGAAGAAATGAGGAAATGGAATAAACATTAATTGTTTTTGAGCATGCAAAAAAAAGTCTTCAGAACTTTCTTAATTTTAGAAGAAGAAAAAATATCCTTTATTTAAAATTAATTTTTTTCCAAGTAAAAAAATTGTGATACATCTTTGCCATTTGTTTCAACATATTTTTTAATTCCGTTGTTTGATTTCTAAAGATTGCATAACTTTCATTCTGACATATCAGTAGTAATCGCTATTAAAAAAATACTTTTTAAAGTTTTATAGACTTATATGCATTCCTTAAGCTATTTTCTAAGAATATACGACCCACGCTTTTCAGTATAAGATAGATTTTATATAATTTTTCAGTAAGATATTGAAGCACAATGGCGAAATGAGTGCATATATGTATGAAGTGATATTTTAAACTACCTGATATAGTTAAATTTTAATAAAAAAATTATCACATCAGACACTGTAAGTGATATTTACTGAGTTAATCCTGTTACACATTTACTTTATTTTTTTTACGTCTGCTATGAAACATTATCTCTTACAGTATTTATTTCATCATGCATAGTAAATTTAATGCTTTGAAATTTTGATATCAAATCAATTATGCTTTTAAATTTATGCTCAAATTTTAATAATAAGCATCCCAATCTAGAGAAAGCTTTCTTAAAATAAAGCAAGATTAATGCACCAATCCCTCAGACTTAATATATTTTCTACCCAAAATTTTCTTTTGCCTAGAATATATCTGACTAGCAAAGCTTCTGGAAACATGTATCAAATGTTAAGAAATCCTTTAAAGCATTAATTATATTATAAAGTACTTGTGACACGAACTTTTTGCTTTCAGTTTTATCTCTATTTTTTTCCATTTACCTTTTTATAAACAGTATAATAAGAATAATTTTCAGTAATAATATTGAATTTAAATGACATTCAAATATAAATTTTTAAATACTATTTATTTTTGCCAAAATTAATCAAAAAAAGTTTTATTGCTATAAATTATCTCTACAGATGCAATAAAAATTAAATAGCTTTAAAATAATATTCATTTTATGATTTTAAAAAGGTTCAATAGACCATACTAATATCTTTTGGCTTATCTCCTATTTTTTACAAGTTATTCTGGGGTTTATTTCTAGGTTACTTAAACCATTTCTAATTTATAAACGAAATTATTATTAAACTTAAAAGAAAATGTATTATTTGACCTAAATTATAATTATTTGTTCATTATTAAGGATAATTAATGAAGCTACAAGAAGGCTGTGAGTTGTTCATTATATATCAATGTTAATATTGAGGCACAGTTAATAGAGCTAATTTGTATTCAAGCATACTGTCTTTATCTGAAACCGAATTTCTAAAGCTTATTTACGACGTAGTAGCATTGAAATTGATACACAATTTAAATAAACCCAAAATTGAGAGATGGTAAAAATGTGCTTTGAAAAATTTAATGTGCCATGATAAAATTAAAAAAACAAGCGTCTTTAATTCTGTCACCATAAAAGAAAATGGATGAAGAGCAACGGATATTATGCATTATAATAGCATTCCTTATTTCTAGTACATATAATATCTTTTCTACATTAACTCTTAAGTTTATATACATCAAAATAGTATAAATTTTTCCAATACTTTTGTTTATGATATGTAAATTTTTTATATATAATAAATAGAACTGAGAAACTTCCACTTGCCTATGCATTTGGGGTATTTTAATGATATTCGTCGCAACAATAAAAGACGGAAGACAAGACTTTTGTCAACAGTATGCTATAACCCCATCCCTTCAGTTATGGTAAAAAGGTACTACAGAAAGGTGTAGATAACTCGATACCAGAGCATCAAAGGAGGGCTGATAAGCTTTAGATATACGCTTTCTGATACCTAAAACTTCCATAAAGAGAAATTATAGCTTTATTACTGAAACTCTATTATATCAAATTATTATAAACTTAAAAACTACGTGGCAGTATCGTAGTTAAGGAACCCGTTCTTGATCTAATTCCATCAACGATTCTTATTGATGGAAAGTGAAGATTTGGACAAGAAAGAATAAGTATATGAACCATCTAAATAGTCAAAGCAGAGCTCTAAACTCAGCAGCTATTCCCAATATATTGTTAGAAGCGAACGATTATGCAAATTTTTAAAAATTAATTTGATCTAAATTTAATTATACTCAAAACTTTGTGGTTCGTCCCAAAATAATCTAAAGTATATGTATATTTAACAAAATGTATACGAAAATATAAATTTAATTATACTTTACCTGCTTTATCTTTATTCATAGTTTTATTTAATATAAAATAAAATGCAAGACTCTAAAGATTGATCGAATTTAACATGTTTGGAAACTGGTCGAATAATTTCTACCTTATGGAAAAATCTTCGATATTTCAATAGGCATATTCTTTTCAAGCTTACGCCCTTCTATGAATATATTATTTTATAAAATGTGCTTCGATATTCAACTAATATTTCCAAACCGTAAGCATAAATTGACTGAACTACCTATGTCATAGTTTTAGAATTCGTTTCTAATAACCATCAGAAAATATCATCGGCAAAAATTGAATTTTTTTTCGTCTAAATATTAGATTACCCCTACGGGAAGAAAGTTCGGTTACAGGAATGATAATTCTATTTGTCTCTCTGAGGCGAAAACGCATTTCTGGCGTTTCTGTTGCTTTCATTATCTTTCCGTGCATAGAGTGCGGTCAGTTTGAATAATTTACCAAGCCTTGCAAGCTGAGTTATTAGCGTCATAAAATTTACAGTTGCTAAGTCTATTTAGCAAACCCAGATTGCTCTGGCAACCATGCCTTAAAAGAACGTTCAAAGCACTTATATTTCTAATCTAATGAACATCCATTTACGATAATGCATTCATAAACTGAACTATTTACAGGGAATTTAAAATCGAATTAAACCGGGAAGTAACTTTTCAAAAGGCGTGCGTGTAAATAATTTTGATTTTAAATATATTTAAAATTATAGATATCAGATTCAGCGTTAATGTCAAAAAGTTTTACAGTAACTTAATAAATGATATTCTTTAATTGTCATTTCTTTTCTAATTATACCACATTAGTTTTAAAGCAAATTAATTCAACTGACAACAAAAGTACTAAATTAATAAATTTTTATTTTTTCTAATGATCTTTATTAAAACATGTAATTACTCAGTTACTCTGAAATTTTTAACAATAATCAATTATATTAAAATAAATATTCGCTGCCATAATTAAAGATTATAAATATTCAATTTTTACATTAAATCTTCAATATTTTTATTTTTTATATAAGATACTTTAAATATTTTATTCTTTTAAAACTCAGCTTTATCGACAAAACTCCTTTTAATATAAATCGTTGCACAAAATTTTGAATTCGACTCACCTAAAAATTATACTTCTTATAAAAATTTTAAATTATACTTTTTCACACTGCTTAAATAATTTAATATTAACTATTTTCTTCCCTGTCTGCATAGAAAAAAATGCTTATAATGAGACAGAATTTCTTTTATTCACACATATTCCCTTCCACATGATTAATTCCATATGGATTCCATAAGTATTACTTTGCATTATGAGGTCGAAAATCATCACTATTAAAATAATTTTACAAATGAAAAAAAGAACAGTTTCATTTAATTTAGTTCAAAAAAAATGATTTTGAATAATTATTTCATGTCGGATTTGAAACTAACAAGAAACTATGAATGTAAAATTCTGGATAATTATGAATATTTCATTATGGAAAAAAAGCCATGAATTATTATTTGTCTAGGATTTACTACAACTGTATAACGTGAAAATTTCATAACAGAAAAATAATGAAGAACAAATATTAATTGGATTATATTTCAAAATCAGACTAAAAATCAAACTATCCAATGTTTATATATATGCAATCAAATTTGCAATGTGCACGTTTATAATAATGCATATAAAAATGAAAATATATTTAGAAAATCTTCTTAAAACTTCGGTAATAAAATAATATTTAAGCACATTTATTACAGAACACTTATGAATATTTATTTTACAGAATCTTAAGAATTCTTATTTCATTTTTCCCTCATAGGCGAGAAGACTAAAAATATAAAGCTAAAAAGTCTAGGAAAATGTTTTTTCACATGATATTCCTTTTGAAGAAGTCCAATTTTCTTTTAATCTGCAGAATTTTTCAGCTGTCACAAATATGAAGCATAATTTGAAAAAGCATGCCCTAAATCTAACTCGGAAGGCAATTTTTTTTTCATTTATACCATTCTATTCACTTTGAAGCTGAATTATTTTTAAGAATAGAAATCCAAACTAGACTTGTATATTCCTTCCAGGTTTCTTTTAGAAAAAAAAAAAAGATTAATTGTCCATACTATTACTTATTAATGTAAAAATAAGAATTATCTTTACATGAACATCCATTAAATCTCTATTTGCATAGTAAATGAAAAAAAATACAACAATTTATATTTCATTTTAGTAAAATTTCATGAAATAGTATAATGAGAATAAGTCATTTATTTTATCTTATTTAGTTTTTATGCCCCCATTAATAAAAAAAAAATGTACTAAAAAAATTCTTAAGAAGCTTCTTCTAAAAATTGTATTTTCCGGATGCATTTTAACAGACTTAATAATATGGGGCAGCTAGATTATTGATTGAAAAAAAAATTTTCAAAGTATTTAAATAATTTTTTATAAATATTAAGCTACTCGAAATCTAAAGTACAATTTTTCATTGATTTGAAAATTGCATTAATTTCCAATTTTTACTTATATAAATTCATACGTAAATGCAGTTTTCTTTTTCAAAATTAATTCAAAAGAATGATTATATAAAATAAGCATTTACTGAAATTGTCAACTAATACTGTCCTTCGGAAGAATCTATACATATGTGGTAATAAGAACTTTTAATGTAATTTAAAATGGTAATAACCGCAAGAAAAACAGTTACTATAAATGCTATTCAAACTGAAATCTAAAAATTGATCAATCACTTCTAATCATATTTCCTTCAATCTGCCTCAACATCTCTAGTTTTGAAGGACAGTATTTAAAATTGCAGCACGATTCAATTGAAATAGCATTTTCCGATTTTATATATACAACATATTTGCAGTTAAAAATTATTTCCAAAGGGAGATATGAAGATTATTTAAAATTACCTAGCAAATAAAAAAAGCCTACATTAACCAATATAAATCCTTCATTAAATTATCAAGCAATAAATTAAAACTATAAGAGAAAAACTTTTTCTAAAATTATTCCTACAAACATATTTTCATTTGATGTAACATTTTTTATCTTTTTACTGCACTGACTCTCCAATTAAATATGTGCATTTTCATGAATTCTAGTAATAAAATTTTTAAGTTAGAGCTAACAAAAATGCGAAAAATATTTATCATATTAAAAATAATGATCATGAGTTGTATATCAATACAAAATATTCGGAGTTACATATTAGTAAAGCGTACGCTCTCCATACTTGGATGGAAGCATCACACTGTCGTTCATAAAATATTTTCTGGAAATAAAGAAAATCAAAATTAATCTACGCTTCTATTAAATAGTTTTTAAAAGTTTTAAGAGAATAAAACTATTTCTAGCTTCAAAAGTAATTGGAAAAACAAGATAAGTATAATGAATCTTCTCAGATGAATCTAACAGTAAATATTTTGAAATTGATCGTCATAATAGACGATCGCTTTGAGATTTTATTTACCTTTGTAATCTTTTCTTGAAAAATGAAATTTAGAGAAGGTTTACACCCTTTATTTTTAAACTTCCTTTCGATTATTAATTTAATTTTGAAACGAATGAGCACTAAAATTCCATTTTCTGGACTATCATTACGAGCATAAAATTAATTCTATTTTATTTTATTGAATTTTGATTATGTTACAATTGCATAAGTGATGTAACAAAAACTTAAAATGACATAAATATCGTTCCTCAGAGTGCACGTTCTATCTGAGTTATTAATCAATTATGTACATTGTTTTGCAAAACATATGGTCATCCAAAAAAAATTTTTAAATCATAATCAGAAGAACCTAAAAATATATATACAGGGTGTTTCATAAATGATGGGAGTAACTTTAAGGGTGATAGTACACATCAAGACGAGTAATAGTAAATAAGAAACCAAGTGTCCCAAACGTCTTTCGAAGGAGATAGGCGCCATCAAAGTTTGAAGTCCTAAATTTCAAATGATGATAAAAAACGGTAAAATGGATCAATTCACTTGCGGTTTTGGCTAAAATCATTCTTTAAATTAGTATTTTCTTTAAAAAAAAGTTTTAAACACAATATTAATAAAATGCCGATAGAGGGCGCTCCAGACTTTGGTGTACCGAACAACTACTTTTTACCAGTATTTTTTACATTTTTTTAATGTTTACTAAAACTTAGACTTTAACTTAAATTTTGAGCTAAAAATTGAAACCATCGGGAGTGGCGTAAATTCAATCGCGTTCAGGGAGTTAAATTTCAAACGCTTGTATCTAATGAGAAAAATAATAAATGCTGAAGCATACTTTTCTAGGTGATAGTACAACACCAAATCAAACAACATTCATCAAAGAAATCATACTCGTAATTTTAACCTGAAGGTGATAGTGGGCACTTAAAGAGATTTCGTTTTAAAAGAGAAAAATGAAAAATATGAAAAAAATATTTAAAAAAAAGTTTAATTATAAATGATTACAATAGCTGTTCGAAACTCTGAAAATTACAGGCGATGCATGCGGTACAACGGCGAAGAAGGGATTCCCGAACCCTCTGAAACACGCCAGGAGTATCGCGCACCTCCCCTGCAGCGGCCGAAAGTCTGGCACCGAGCTCTTCTGCAAATTCGATAGGAGTCTCATGCATTGGACTCTTCAGGTGTCCCCACAAAAAGAAATTCAGTCATGAAAGATCAGGCGATCGTGCTATCCAAGGGACAGGACCACCTCGCCCAATCCATTGATTTGGAAAGGCTTAACCACTCCCGATAGTTTCAATTTTTCGTTCAAAATTTAAGTTAAAGTCTAAACTTTAGTAAACATTTAACAAAATAAAAAATATACTGGTAAAAAGTAGTTGTTCGGTACTCCAAAGTCTAGAACGCCCTCTATCGGCATTTTATTAACCTTGTGTTTAAAACTTTTTTTAAAGAAAATACTAATTTAAAGAATGATTTTAACCAAAACCGCAAGTGAATTGATCCATTTTTCCATTTTTTATCATCATTTGAAATTTAGGACCCTAAACTTTGATGGTGCCTATCTCCTTCGGAAGACGTTTGGTTTCCTATTTACTATTACTCGTCTTCATGTGGACTATCA
>JAPMOQ010018920.1:7263031-7296761 GCA_026543055.1 Argiope trifasciata
GTGTGTGTGTGTGTGTGTGTGTGTGTGTGTGTGTGTGTGTGTGTGTAGAGAGAGAGAAATAAAAACTAGATTTCAAAAAGGTATTATTTGATTGATTGATTTCGAATTCCAATGGATATAAAAAAAGTTTTCAGATTTTCTCTTCCTAAAATAGCTTGACGCAACATGCCATGCTTTATCATGTTTTGAAATAGTAAATCAAACAAGATTTCAAAAAGGTATTATTTGATTGATTGATTTCGAATTCTTTTGTAGGTTTTTCCATATGACTTTACTAAGGATGAATACCAAATAAAATAGGGGTATATTTGAATTTTTAAAGACTTTCCTCCTTAGCTGTTGAACAAGAAATATATATTGAAACTAAAATCTTGAAGTGCATATCAAAAACTAATTTTCCCCCATCCTTCTGTTTATAAATCTTTTCACGTGCACGAAAAGTGTGTTTTTTCTTGCATTTTGCAAATATTCTACAAAAAATTAGGAATTTATACTTGTTGGCAGGAAACAAAAATAAGAAACGGTGAAAAATAATTTACTGTAAAGAATTTGGTAAAAGCATGTTTGAAAAGTATATATTTTATTCGTTAGATGTGCCTTTTTCCATAAAATCACGATCATTTTAGAGAATTTAAATGAATTATTTTAATTTTTGGTTTTATTATTTTTATTTACACTTTTGCTGAATTCTAAAGCAAGTAATGTTAAATGATAGTTACTATAAAATTAAAATTATAATGTTAAATACAATAACGACTATAAAACTTAAATGATAATGTTAAATATGATAATGACTATAAAATTAAAAAGTTGGTGTTAAATTTAATAACAACTAAGAAATTTAAATGATAATGTTAAATATGATAACGACTATAAAATTTAAATGATGATATTAATAATGATAAAGACTATAAACTTCAAATTAAATTGCTTCATTGTAGTACGATATCAAATAAAACGTATGAGTTTCAATATAAGAACACAATATCGTGAATTTTAGTATGGGTTTCTCATTTGTTGAAAACATTAAAATATGATTAAAAATCTGCTTATGTTTTAAAAAGTAAAAAAAGTAAAGAAAACTATAGAATCGCTCTAACTTTAAGTAATTTGACTGTATTTTAAAATAATGAACCTTAAATTCCATTGTAAACGGAATAAAATTTGAATATATGCAAAATTGTAGTAAATAAAATATAATCAGAAAAATATTTCAGTTATTTTAAAATTTAGGCAGATTTTAAAACTTTTGATTATTTTTTCTTTATTCAGTTTACATTTTCTTTTAATTATCAAATAATTTATTAAAATACTTTATTTAATAATTTAATATATGTAATTATTTAAAATTGAATTATTTCAATTTAAATTATTTATATTCAAATGAATGGAAAAAAATTTTTTATCAATTCTAATAATTGTACCTTCAAACTATAAACTCGCAAGTAATAAAATAACAAAAATAGCAATATATTTTAGTGCATTTTAGATTGTAATTGCATGATTTCTTGAAATTTCAAAATAAATTTTTATTTCGCATAGCAATCATCCAATAAAATTTTAAATAATTTTTCAGTAATGTCCTTGAATTCAAAATGTAAAGAAAAATATTCTAATTTAAACTTCAAGAAATATCTTAAGTTAGATTTAGCTCTTCCACATTTAGAAAATTTTTTATTTGAAAAGTTCTAAATGCCAATCCTTCATCTCTTTTTCTGTCAAAAGGATAACAAAAACAAAGATATCAAAAATATGCACCATTAAATAACTTTGTGTAGATCAGAAGTATGTAGGAACAATAAATGTATTTTGTTTTAAACTAAAAATTTATATTTGTAATATTTGTCTAGTTTCAATAAAGATTCTACAAACTATTTATTCTTGATTATGAATAAAATATTTCACCATTTTCAAATCAATCACATGAACTTTTTTTTATGATTTAGAACTTCTATTAAAGTTTTCAACTTGATTTTACTATATTCAATAAGTGTAGTTATATAAATATATTAGATGAAGAAACATTTTACTTTGACTACGCTACCCAAATAAAAAGTGCCTCATGTAATCACAAGAATAACTCTGCAATAAGTATAATTTATATACAGGCAAGAAATACTTTCTCTCCTCGTATCATATCAAAGAATTAAGCTGAATGGAAGAAAGTTGCGTTAATAATTAAAACTCTTCTTTATTTAACGAGGTTAGAAACTGCATGAGGATAGTGTTTACAAACATACAAGCTAGCCTTTATATTTCAGTGTTGGAAGACCTAGTCAAACGGTGTAGAAACATCGATGTTTATGTCCAGATGGGTGCTTTAAAGGATTATTTTCACCCGTGTAGTAGGATTTACTTTGCAAATGATTTAATAGTTCACGAAATAGGCAGTTTATGCATTATTCTGTAGTAAATGTCTTATTTTTAGATATTTTGTATCATCTTTTATCAAATAAATAAAGATGAAGTTCTATAATCCTTTTTCCCACACTTTTTTACCTGCTGGAGCTTTGAACTTTCCATTTTTGCCTACGCAACTTGGCCATTTTTAATGTTTTAAAGGTTAATTATCAGATATTTAAGTTAAATATTCTTATTCTATATGAACTACGCTATCTGGTAGTGAACTTGATTACAAAGATTACTTTGAAAGTACCATTTTATTTACGAAAATAAACCACAAGTTAAATTCGAATAAATGAAAACAATACAAATAAAAATATTTCAATTTTTAATAAAGGTTATCTTCCAAAATAGTTTATATCACATATATTTAATAGAGTAACTACAATGCTAAATATTTAACTTCATATTATTTCGAAATGAATTTTATAAAGTTATCCAAAACAATAGAAACAACAATATTTAAATGCTACTAAATTTTTCCTAGTTTTCAAAACACTTTATAGATCAACTAATTTGATAAAGAGAGCGTAGATATATAAAATTTGTTTTCGTGATTAGCAAAATATATTTTCTCAGTATATATTTAAATATCAAAATTCTCATTTCTAACAAAGTTCTTAAAATTTTTAAATGATTTTTTTTTATAATTATGAAGAAAATAACATTTCGAAAACCAGCTCACATATTTCTTTGTTTCTTTTCACAGAAAGAAGAAATGTCTTTCAAAATTCATGTATCATTTTTGCTCATTTGATTTTATAATAATGCAAATAAAAATTCTAAAAAAATAAGATATATTGAGGATCAACATTCTAATTTTAAGTAAATGGCTCGTTCTTACAAAATTATATCAAAGACAGCTGTTGCATGTCTTCGGAAAATCAGTTTCAGTCCAGGTCTTATATTTTAATTTCGGACAATTTTCTTCTGTGCTGGATATTCTTCATGTCCGCTTAAATTAAAATACTTTGTAAAAGTAGGTAGTTAATAAAGCATACAATAATACTGTCAATTTATTTATTTTTTCAATCAAATCTAACAAAAGGTGTCAGGCATTAATTCATATATTGATTTCTAATCATTGGTATAGAAAGTATTTAATTGTTCAAATCAGAACAATTGTTTTTACATATTTGCTTAACTATTTATTTTATCATTTTACATTCAATTCTTATTAACCAATAAATCGTCTATTGATAGATAAAAAATGATATGTACTATCAGTAATTTTTTAAAAACCGAGGTACTTTCATTAAAGTTTATCCGATGCAAAACAATAAAATCAAACATTTATGTTTAATGGTTCTTGATTTTTTATAAAAATTTAAATATAACATTCTTAATCAGCTGAATTGCTATTATTTTTGATAATCCATAATTAATGATGAAAAATAACTGTATTTTCATTTATATACTTTAGACTAAGTCAGTCAGTGTCCTGGCATAGGACTACCATGTCTTCCCCGTGATCTGGGCGTCCTGGCTTTGAGTCAAGGTCTGGATATGGTTGTTCTTCCCCTTTTCCATCTGTGTGAATGTGACCGATAGTAATAAGGGGTTGTGCAAGCGAATGATTGATGAGAAAGTGACAAAGTCGTACTCTTTGCCCTACTTGAAGCTACTAAAACAAGAGATGCACCCTATCGGCTTAAATCGCTGTCTTCATGACAACAGGCTTGCCCAATTGCAAATACAATAAGAAACAACAGTCTAAGGAAAAAAAACTGTAGAGAATTTTCTTCTATTTACTACGCAATCTTTAGATTAAGAATTTTTTTAAAATCAGTTTTCTTTCTACATGTGATTTCTTAGGTCCTAAGATATAGCATTTTCTTTATTTAATGAGAAGGACTCGATTTTTTAAAAGGATCAAAAAATATTTCTTAAAATAATGGTAAAATAAAATGAGCTTTGAGTACCCAGTTGAAGTACTTTGTAATATTACTTAAGGCTTTTTTTAAAAAAAATTTGCTCATTCCTAGTATGCGCCGCATAAAAATGTTTAGCAGAATGCTGAATACTTGTTGACTTATAAAGTGTTTGATGGATGACATATTTATTCGATGCAACATTCTAAACTGGAGTAATCTATGTTTCATCCCCTTTTCAGAAGATGCTAACCAAAACTTAACTCCTTTTAAAAAATATAATTTTTTGAAAATATTGGGCTTCATTGCAATGAAATATATAACTATTCCTAAACTTAAATTGCTAGCATGAAATGCAAATATGTTCTTTAACGTATTCACCATAGGAGATCATTTTTGCATACGAAAAAAAGAGCAGAAATAATAAGAATAAAATTTAATAAATATATATTATTCCCTGGAAAATATCATTTTCACTTTTGCAAACTTTTGTAATATTTTATTGAAATAAAATTTAACATTCATTACGAAATTAAAAATCATGTTCAGTGCATAATTTTAAAACAATTCCTAAACGGTTCATCATTCTTCAGTGAGTAATTTTATTTTTTAAAAAAATTCTTCATCCTTAAACAGCCTAGAAACTACAAATAAAAAGACAAGGAAAAAGTTCAAGAAGATTATAATCAATACAAAATTTTATCATTTTATCATCAAAAGAAGCTAAATGTAAGAAAAGAGATCAACCAAATCTGACACTGTCAATAAATTAACACGTTATTGTAAATTACACGTTAACATAATAAATTAACATTAACACAATATGTTTTACAAGTTAATAAATTCTAAAAATTTACTTCTCCATATGCCTCCCAAGGGATCATTTCCTTCGGACTGTAATGAAAGATAATTGGATTTAAAGATCCATAAAATTCAGAGATTATCAGATACTTTAATGTATTCTACTGCTCATAGATTTCAGCAACACATACAGAACGCAAATTATAATGAAATGTGATAGAAAATCATTGAAATTAAAATGCTCAGATTATCAGATGTTTTAATTCATATTTGCATATTATTGCAAATAATTAAAAATATTTTATGTGTGCAAAAATTACAATAAAAAATAATTTGATTTAATTTATTCTGTCTCAAGTAATTTCAAACATTTAGTGTAAATATGCAAATACTTTTAATAATAATAATTTTAATAATGATATGCAAATATTTTTAATATTTAATTTAATGCATAAGTGTAATTGATAGTTTTATAAATTATAAAAATTGCTGCAAAAGCAAAATTATCTCTGAGTCTAATAATTTGTATAAGATAAATACATCATACGATTGATAAAATCATTACTGTGACTTCGAATTAATATAACATATGTATTACTTGCATTGCAGGAATTATTTTCCTGTTTACTTTGACAGTCATATTTCTTCTGAGATAAAATGATGATTAAGTTGTCTGATATGTGGCATCATGTAATTAAAGTATTCCTATCAATTTATATTAAGTTCATAGAAATATAGGCTGTTTGTTTTTCTCAGATCATTACCTTATTGCTTAAGTTATCAGAATGTCACAAATAATATAGAAAAAATCCTTTCTCGTTAGATCTCAATCGAATATTGATTATATAATAGTAAAAATAACTCAATAAAAAATTCTCAACTTCGTGGTCAGGAGATCTATATTTATGTGCAAATGATATGGTAAAGATCACCACATTGGGGGAGGGAGTGATATTATATATACTAAAATAATGTTGTAGTTGGTGAAATCTAACAATAGAATTGGAGATAAAAGATTGAACCATAAATAAAACAAATGAAAAAGGTTGCAATAGATTAGCATGTGCTGTTGAAAAGAAGATTGAATTACCTATATATTTTGGAATATCAGCTACAATAATGTTAAAAAATTTGAAATGGTATCTTGAATTTCCATCTATGCATGCACAATCCAGAAAAATAAAATATTGATTGACCTACTTTATTGTTAATGATTGTTGTTTAATATGTTGATAACTGTTTATGTTTCTTTGATTAAAAAAAGCCTGGATAAAATTGAAATGTAAAAATCCAGAATAAAATATAATCATCACTTTAACCTTACATCAAAATTAACAATATTATGGTTGTAATTAGTAATGAATATATTGATGAATGACAATAAAAATGAAAAAACAAATCATCTGTCAGTACAAAAATGAATACAATACAAAAATAAGTATGGGAGACATAAATGATTTTGGAAATGAATGTAACGAAATTTAATATATCAGAGTATTATATGTTTTTGGAATTGCTAGTTAGTACATGAAAGTCATGTGATCAATTTCAACAAAGAGACAATAGTAATGATACGCAATTTTGTGAGATAATTGTAGCAATATATTGTTTGATAATTGATATATTTCTTGTTCACTATGGAAAAAATCATAAAACAATAGTTTTTGCGCCAATTTAACTATAATATCAATATATACTTTATCCAATGAAGACTATTGATATAGCCAGAAGCTTTTAATCTTAATTTTGCAATAGCAGCTGCATACTTATACAATGCCATTATTTAAATTCACTTCTTTTCATTATTGGAACTTATTTCATCAACAAGTATATACAAAAATACAAAATGAAATTTAATTAATTTCCTACACAAATATGTTTTTAGACAATAAAGTTAAAATAATACTAAAGAGGATCTCATGTGCAAGAAAATAGCACATTCTAAAAAAATGTACGATTAAAATAAATTTTTACTAGCATTTCTAGGGAAAAAAGGCATAGGGTGAGAAAAATTCTATTAAACAATTTTATTTTTACATAAAAAAATTCCATTCACAAATTTGATAAAAGAAATTTTTCCTATTTATTTTTAAATTACATTTATATTCAACATTATAAAAGTTAACTAATAATCTAACATAAAATAACATATTATCCTCTTTGTTTTGTTGCCTTGACTACCAAAGAACAACCATTGTTTATTCAATTAAGAGTGTAAATATGTGTCAGCCTCAGTAACCTTTTCACTTGACTGATCTTTAATAACTTTTCGCTAATGCAAAGCTATAAAATAATAATTTAGAACTGTAAGCTTTCATTAATTTTACTATTTTTATTCCTTTATTCGTCACTTAACTCTTCATATATTTGCTTAAGTATACGTGAAGATGAACTATTCGCACAAGCAATATCCAAAATTTTCAGTATCCGTTTATATGTTAAGTCTGTCACGTATCCATATTTATTTCTAATACAATAAAATTTGACCAAATTGACTATTTTTTAATTTGAATGTATCCTATTATATCGTTAGGCATAATGTCTGCAATAACTCTGGGCTCATTTGATTAACTCAGAGTCAGAATTAAAGTTATAAAAAGAAAGATAATTATTTCCCTAAGCTAAATTTAAGCATTTATTAAAAACTGTTAGTAAATATATTTTAAAACCTTTACTTAACTCAAACATTTCTTATTCTTCTGTTCATTTTATTAAAAGAGATTTACCCCCCCCCCTTTAAAAAATATAACGGTATTCAAATTCTGTATTTTTAATTTTTTTGTGCAGTTGTTGCTTTTAAATTATTATGCTATTTGTTTATTGAAATAACTCGTACATATACAAAAATTATTATTATGGAAATTTTTAATAATGATAATTATTACTTTATTCATAAAAATTACTTAGTCTTTATTTAATAATCATTCGTCATTAATTAAAATTATTATATTGAAGATAAATCTCCATTGCCATTCTAAAACTAAAATTTGCTGTTTCTTTTGAAGATAGTTTTTAGATAAATTGATTTTTAAATATTTTCCCATGAGCTTCAAATTAGTTAGTTCAATTTCCTTATTAATGTATTTCAAAGATTCTAATAGCTTTTCAAAATATTTACATAAATAAATTATTTTTTGGTTAAAAAATACTTAGCAAAAAATATCATTTTTTTCCTTTATTCTTTGTTGAAATATACGAAACCAAACTTCAAATTAACTATATAACTAAATCAGTTTTATTCTTAAATATCATAAATTCGTTTTACTTGCAATTCTCAAGACACTCTAATCCTCCTTTATTTGTTTCAGTCTCAAATAAATAATTTTTTCTGTAACAAATTACTTATTATTTTTGTGTGAATTTTATTTTTTCATTTTTCTCAATTTTATGCATTAATTATTGGAATAGAAATTATTGAATTGACCATAATATTTTGCGGATTTAAAGAATGTTCTTTATAAGATAAAATGTTCCTAAAACTTAAATTTTAAAAATTATTTAATACATTATAAATTTATTATTATATTCCAGAACAATTTTTATTGAAACTATATTTAAAACTAGAGAATTTATACTTTTTTTATTAGTTTTATAAAATCACGTTTATTAAATGATAAATTTTATATATTTATTTAAACTCACTCTGTAGAAGATTTATTTTTAATGTCAAAGATAATTCAACACGATTCCAATAAACATTAAAAATATAGGTGAATCATTCGTTGTAAAATATTTAGATGTAAAGTAAGAATTTTTTATCTGTATGTTTAATTATTGTAAATAGTTACTAAAGTTGATATCTCTTAAGTTCACAAAAATTCGTGTTACTTTATTTATAAAAATAAAATTAACTAAAAAACGGACATAAAATAATAATTATAAATGATAACATTTGCTGTAAAATCATTAACAATCAGTGTAAAAATAATTAATAATTTATTATCAGATTTGCAGCAGAAAACTGAGGGAAAAAACTTTGGTATCAAAAGTAAAGTCAACAGAAAAGTATGTAAGACGTCTAGTTAATAATGTTAGACGCATAATTGATAATATCATATTGAAAAAATGATTAATTCTGAGAAATATTGTTGGCTGAGATAAACGAAATAAAATTTTAAAAAGCAATAATTTTTTTTTCTACGAGCTAAATTACAGCAGATCGAAATTTGTCCTAAGAAAATTCTAAAAGCACAAATTTAAATTTAAATTTCTTTAAAAATATATCTTTTCCTATATATCCTTTATACTGTAAGAAACGCTAGAGAAAAGAGGCAAGAGAAAAACAATAAAGAAATAAAAATACTATAATCAAATTTCAATTCAAAATTAAAATAAAATAAAAATGAAAAATTACCTATTCTGAAATCATGTAGTAAAATATTAAATCATTTCATTGACCAGGGAAAAGAAAGAATGAATTACTATTTTTACATTTTTTTTTAAAGGAATTTTGGGTTCCTTTTTAATTGACCTAGTCTAAATCGTAGTATTTAGCGTTTAATGAATTTTTTTTTCGAAAAAAGCATAAGAATAAATTATTTATTTCACAAACTATTACAAAAGATATGAAAAGAAATAGAAGTTATTGCAATACTTTTCCCTGAAAATAAGACTTTTTTTATCTTCCTAATGAGCAAAATTATTCCTTTAGTCTGTTTTACTGAATGCATTACGATCTATAAACATTAATAATTTTTGAAGCTGGGAATACAAGAATGTGCAGAACCTCAATCAGATTCTTCACATATAAGCAAAATAGCTTACTAAAAATTTATAAACAGAAAAAATTAACCTAATTTAGTATGTATGTGATTAAAAAAACACTTCGAGAACAAAGGGTATTCATAATCATTTATTTGTCGTATTCATAATCATGTATTTGTAACTCATATTCATAGTCATTTATTTGTAAACATCTGTACACATAATTTAATACCATGAAAAATAGCAAATTTAATGCTTGTTTCCTAATCTTTAATTATTTCTTATTCTCTCTCATTTAAATAGAAACATGACTATTAGCAAACATATTATTCATATTAGATAATTGCACTAAATATCAATAATATTAAGTTTTTTCTTAGCACTACCGAATAGAATTAAGCGTTTATTATTATTTTTATAATTCAGTACAATTGCTATACTAATTCAAAACAAAATAACTTACCCAATTTGCGAACTAATTAATTAGTTTTGCATGAAAGAACTACTCTAACTAACTAAGAATCATATAAAATACAATAGCTAATAACTACTATCAAAACCAGACGGGAAATATATTTATTTCTAAATTTTGAATATAATTCAGAAATCTTTTTAATAATTATAATTTAAAATAATTATATCCGAGTCAGATACATAACAAAATATGACAAAAAATGAACTATAATAAATAAATAAAAGACAGCAAACTACAATAAATGTATAACTAACTAATATAGAATATAATCGCTGATAACGATTCGCGATATTAAAAAAGAAAAACACTTATTTCTATATTTTGAAACACAATTCAGAATTATTTTTAATGATTATAATTTAAAATAATTTTCTCTAATTCAGATACAGGATAAAATAAAATGTAGTTAAAACGAGCGATAGTAAATAAATAAATGAAAGCAAAGGATAATTACTACTATAACGAAGAATTCCTTAGAATGAAATCGCTGATAACGACGCTTAATATTAGAGAAGAAATACACTTATTATTTCTTGAATATAATTCAGAATTTGTTTTAATAATTATACTTTAAAATAATTCCATCCAAATTAGATACTTTATAAAATAAAACAGAGCTAAAATGTGCAATAATAAATAAATAAACGGATGCAAACAATAATAAATGCTTAAGGTATCGGACTACGTTCGAAGGAAATTTTTCGATGAATTGGAGTTTTAAAAAAACTATTTAAAACTATAGTTTTTAAATAGGTAGTCAATTATAGTACAAAATACTATGAATACAAGAAACGTATTTGAAAATATAATATATTTTGAGAAATAGGAAAATTCGCAATAAATTTTTATGAAATTTAACCAAAATGGTCAACACTCTACACAAAATTGTAATGTAGCGTGTTATTTTTCTTTCTACACAAATTATAGAAAATAATGATAAACGAAGTGAACCAAAATCTAAGAAAGGTTTTGAGATGCAAAGAAGTTATGAGGGAAAATATGCGTATATATGTCTTTTTCCATATATTCATACCATATTTTTTTCTAAAATCACCTATAAAGGAAAAATTATTTCCCCAACAATTAAACTTTCATAGCCCATATTATTTAAAACAGAAGATGAAATTTTTATGTAAATACCTATGTCAGATTTTGAGATATCGTGTTAACGGTGGAGAATTTTTATGAAAATTAAAGTTTTGGGAAAAAGGAAGTTAAAGACAAATGTTAGCTGATAAATATGTGAGCCTGGAGGATAGGTCAGTTCTTCCTTTTTCTAGAAAAAATAAACTGTTTAGGAAAAACGAAAATCTGAATTACAAGAAATAACAACAAAAATTCACCAATGGGGTCGATAACCCCATTTTTAAACGTAGTCAGATACCTTAAAATTATATAGAAAGCATCCGCTGATAACGACTCTGAATATTAGAGGAGAAATAAATTCATTTCTAACTTTTTTAATATAATTCGGAATTTGATTTAATAATTATAATTTAAAATAATTCTATCCAAGTCAGATATATAATAAAATAAAACATAGCTAAAACGAGCTATAATAAATAAATAAACGAACGAAAATGATAATAACTGCTTTAACTAAAATATAGAATGTAATTGCTGATAACGAATATCGATATTAGAGGAGGAATACACTTATTTATAATTTTTCGAATACAATTCAGATTTTATTTTAATAATTATAATTCTAATAAAATATAGAAATAATTCTATCCAAGTCATATGCATAACAAAGTTAAATAAAGCTAAAATTAGCGATAATAATAAATAAATGATGGCAAACGATAATAACTGCTATAACTAACTTAAATTCATGTAGAATGTAATAGTGGATAACGACTCCCGATATTAGAGGAGAAATGTATTAATTATAACTTTTTGAATATAATTCAGAATTATTTTAATTATTATAATTTAAAGTAATCCTATCCAAGTCGGATACATAATAACGTAAAACAGAATTAAAATCAACGATAATATATAAATAAACTGAAGCAGGCGATAAATTTAATCAAAGAATTATTTAACATGCTAACTATATTTTGGTTTTTTTTTATTCAGATACAATTGAGTGAAAAATATCACTAACATTTCGAATATTACTGATTATTTCTAATTTTTGAATATAATTATTTTTAATAATTATAATTAAAAATAATCCTATCCAAATCAGATAAGTAACAAAGTATAACAGAACTAAAATGAACCATGATAAATAAATAAACGAAAGCAGACGATAAAATTACAAAATAATAATAAATTAGTTCTTTAAAATATGTATGAAATATAAATGATCATTCTTCAACATGAAACAGAAAAAACTTAAACAAAGAACTATATAACATATTGGATCTTTTGATTCCGATACATTTGAGTCAAAAATATAAATAGAGTAGCTGAAATAAATATTTACTCTCCTGCATTAGGTATAAATATGACCTTAATGGACTTCTACGCTTTTCATCTACATAAAATCGATTTAAATGCCTCGCATGTCCAGAACGAGAATCTCCTTCTGTTGTCACATCTAATTTGACTAACACTCTCCATTTCTGGGGTCTTATACAATTTTCATTTTACTAAGTAAGTACTTAGTCTAAGCGCAGTTTATTGTGTTAGATTCCTCTAATTATCTTCTAGCTGTGCCCTTTTCCGAAGCACTTGTGGTGTATGTATAAATGTTGGAATAGTTGTTTCATTAATATCATTTTAAACGGTTGTATTGCATAGATTCATTTATAATATTTAACACTAATTTATGCAATATTATATAATCCATTTATAAAATTTAGTATCATAATCTGCATAATTTTGTTCAAATGATTCATAAAATATACAGACAAATAACTGCAATCAATCATACCATAATATGTAATTTCATTGTGCATTTCAATTCGTATAAATAGTTAGTTCTATTTGATAAAATACTTTAAAATCATATATAAAGTGCTTTTCAGCATTAATACAGGAGATTTAAATTTCAATAAAATACATTTTATGAACAAAAATTTGTTATTAAAGTTATTTAACTTTTTTATACACTTCGAATTTTTAAATTTGTTGGAAATAAAAAAAACGTATTATTTAATATTCAAACATTGGAATTATCTTCCCATGGTTTAGTTTAGTTTAGTTTAGTTTAGTTATATTAACTTCCCGTTTAAAGCAACACGAGGTCTATTTTGGGACGGACCTCGTAATTTTGAACCAAGGTATAGAGAATCTTGAAAAACGTATTAAAAGGGTCGACTCGTATGCCAGAGAGGAATAAGGGTTTATTTATCATGTAGAACAACCAACAATAATTAATAATATAAAAATAATATAAGTCTAGGTATTAGGTATAAAATTTCATATAGTCAACTTTTTAAAAAGCTTGTAGTAATTATAAAATATAGTAAGATACTTAGTATTATAATAAGACATTATATGATGAGAAGACATTTTTAAATAAGCCTTAAAATAACTTTAATCTTATGTACTAATATTACACCAATATGAATAAACTTTTTTACATATAAAGTATTGATTAAAAAAGGTTTTGAATAGCAAAACCATGATTGTGATTTATTTTACATTAAATCTATCCGAGAAATTAATGACAAAATTGTTACGCATTCTCTTTTTATAATGCACAACAAAAGTCTTTTCACTAAAAAATATTTTTCAATTAAATCATCTTAAAAGCTATGATAGTACACTCATGATGAATATAATTCAATTTTAGATTTATTGATGCACAAATTCAATCTTTTAATGTGAGCATGCTATTGACTGTTAATGTCTTTAATTTCACATAATTGTTTTAATCAAAAATATTTCAACGAGATTCAAATGTTCAATTGCAAAATTCTTTGAAAGAGCTATTTTTCTCTTTATAGAATTGTCATGGTATTAAATATTTTATGATACAATGATTCTATCACAAATAGCAATGCTCGTAATTTCATACTTCGAATTAAATTGAAATAAAAAAACGGATACCTTGCGAGCTAAGTATGTGTTCACAACTGTCTTTCGAAACGCATTTCAAATGCCTTCTCTCCCCTAGAAGCCCCTCATAAATATGGATGAGAAGCTTCTTGTGTGATGGTTGGTTCTGATCACTCTGGTAGGTACAGAAAAGTTAAGTTCGGCTGCTTCATATCGATGAAGAGACACGTTTCAAATAGGAAGGGTTATACCGCGATCGGTGATGGCCCTTAAGCCTCAACTATAATTCTCTCTATCCGGTTTGGTCGATTAAATTTATCAGATAGATGCGTAAGTAGGTGAATCAGTGAGATGCGAGTCGAAGTAGCAGGATAAAGTTACAATGGGCAAAGGTTCCAGTGCATGCTGGTAAATATCGTGTATTTTCTAAGTCTAGATATTTATCAGACAAATGTTTGAGAAGACATCGGAGTTTCTTTATTCATAAATCGTGCCCAAACTCACATTTAACCAAATTTGAAAGAGACGAATTCACAACGAGATAAGTACATAAAATTGAAAACTTACTTTCTACAATTCAAGTTAATATTTTAATGACAGCATTTAACTAAATTTGTTCTAACATATTCCCTTCCTTATATTGTTTATAAATGATGTGTTCAAAGCTGCAAAAAGTGTAAATTCCTCCAGTAACTAGGCAGTTTATGAATAGAGAACGACACAATAATAACTTTAATTTAAACTAGCTAATTTAAGCTGTTAAAAGCACGTTCTACCAATACTTATTAAAATGACAAGGTATTCAACCAATAAATTACTTAGAAGCAAGAGAAGGAAATCTGGTTCAAAATCCATTCCTTGAGAGCAAAAATGTCTTCGGTCGTTCATGAATTAAATGTTTTAAAATTTTCTCCAAATTTAAAACTAACTACAGAATAAAAACTAATTTCTTTCAAGAATTAAAATGAGTTCAAATAATAACTCATAACGCTCATTACAACTTTCATGATAAATCAGCTTAATACATGAAATATTTTTTATGACTGTTGTACTTAACTTTTGGCTGGTACATATTCATATTGTATTACCGGTTTCGATTGACTGTGCTTGAACTTCAAGGACGTTTATTTTTCAAAAACTTCTTCTTAACTAAATTTGAAATAAATACTTTAAAGCTTTCACAAAATATATTTTTAATTAAGTTTTTTTATTTGAAAATTCGATGCCAAGTAACAACTGTTAACACATAGCCTTATTTTAGTTTTCTGATTTAGTATATTCCATATTCGTTTAAACAACTTTTGGAAGTAAAAGGAAATGCGTCTTCTTATTTTTTTGGATGATTCTTCTCAGTTTTCGCCTAGGGAAAAATTCTTCTATTTTTTTCGCCATTTCACTTGGAGCTCTAAATCATACAGAAGCTGCAAAACTATATAGGTAAAATACTAATAAATTTCTTTCAATATTTCTTTGTGTAGGAAGAAAAGCAGCTTTTGAGTGTTTAGCGTACACATTTTTTCTAATTATTCTTCTGTCTATTCCAGCTGCAATTTTCTTAGATTCGTACGCAATGTAATGCCTTACAGTGAAGATTATAATATTTATTTTTTAATGTAGCTTTCATATTTTTTTTTTCCTTTTTATTAACTAAGATGTGATTGTTTCTTTTTATTGACAAAGTTTTTTTTTCTGAACAAATTGCTGTCTGTAAATGCCTATGTCAAAACAGCATGCTTAAAAAAAGTTATGTAAGTTTTAAGAAAATAAAAAATCTAAGTAATTGAAGTAATATAAATAAACCTTGTACAAAATTATTGTTGATTTCTCAGAAGTTAATTATATGTAAATAAGAAATTATATCTATTTATTATAAGTTAATTAAGCTACCCTATTTTGAAGCAAATGTGATACTTCATAAAAATCCTCAATCCGCATGATAATTTGATTAGATTAGGATGTTTCAGTATATCAAAAATTCAATAAAGCAATATTTTTCATGAGAAATATAAAATTATATAATTCATTGTCATTTTCAGTTTCGTAATTCATTAAAACCTAGTTGAATTTATAGAAATATTTAAATTCAGGATGCATTTTAATTTGCCCATACTAGCCCTGAATGTTTTTTTAATTTTTAATTATAATTTTCATAAATTAATTCATTATAATTACATTAAATTAATTTTAATTATAATTATAATAAATTAATTTTTAATTATAATAAATTATTCTTAAAATTACTTTTTGGTCTTCGGTCAGTTCAGACACTAGAATACATAGTATGAAATTCTACTTTTCCTCTAAGGTAAGATTTAAAACCTCTTATTTCGATTCTGACTGAAAAATTGTCAACTACAATAAGCATAATAGTATACTTGTATAAATCATTGATTTTGGAAGACAAATCAATTGATGTCATAACATATGAAGAGTTTTTATCGTAACAACTTATGATTACATCATCAGCATAGGACATTTATATACAAAAAGAAATGCTTGTTGAAATACATTTGTTATTTGCATTGCAAATCAATTCAATTAACCAAATTGAAAAGTCTGTAGAGGGCTTAAGCTATATTAAATTAAAATTTTTTTGATATCAATAGAATTAAACTTTCGTTTTTAAAGATACTACATTTCTCATTTCAAGCACGAAGGTGTGTTTGAACTTCTTATTCAGATTACCCTTGAAGAGCTGTATTAGTAAAATTTCTACATCTACTTTAGTAATACATCCTTTGATGCATATAATATTTCATAAAATATTTGGGTTTTTTTCACTATTCGTTTTTATTGAGATTTGATTATTTACTTTTGTCCCCAAAAGTACTTAATAATTTATAATTCACAAATAAGTTCTTAGAACCTAAAAAATGATGGATTTTTCTTAATTTGATTAGCAGTCACTTTTAAAGATCAGCTGATTTGCTGAAAATGTTAAATGTATTTTATTTTAATAAAATCGGTTTTGTAAAAGGTATAACTGATGTTTTTTTCAGCAAAATATTTTATACCTCAAATTGTGGCAAACACATAAATATATTATTCCAATAGTTATGTTTATTTATTGCGTAAATAATTATTCTCAATGGTGTAAATTATATAAATTACATAATGTAAGAAACGTAATGGATAGGTTAATATATATATTAATTATGAGTTGTCTTTACCAGCACTATAACTTCAATTTCCTATTTTTCATATAAATTGTATCTGCCAACAATAAACAAAATCCATCCCTTTTTTTGCTTTTCAAATAATGAAAAAAATCCTGGATTTAAATATTTGATTTTTAAAAAATAACTGCTTGAATTTAATTGCAACTATCAAATGTATTGTTGCAAATGATGCTCAAATTATATATTTAAAAAGTTATAAAAATTCAGAAAAAAAATCACAGCATTAAATCATCATCAATGGATATTAAGAGCAAAAATATATTCATTGAAGAAAAAAAAAACTTAAAATTTCTCTTACTTTTTAAAAAAAATTTATAGGGCACATTCTAATTTTTGACAGTATATTTGTAGTAAATTTGATAGTCACAGATCAGACGGTCTGGCCTGTTCAGCACCAATACGTACTTTATCAGATACTTTATTTCTAATACTTTATCTTATATTACATAAAGCTGAAATTAACTTGAGAGCAATACTTTATTCTGTTTTGCTATGAAATACTTTTTTTAATTTGATTTGTTGCATGTTTTTAATTTGGCAATCACTTTTATTCGTTCTTCTTAATATACTAGAGGACATAAGTTCCTTACACTTGAGAAATATCGATAAGAAGGCCTTACTTAATCATTGCCAGCACATAATTATCAATTAATTATTAATAAAAAATATTTTTTAATTCCTAATAACTTTTTCCTCCACTTAATAGAGTATGACAAATAATTTCTCACAAAGTTAAAAAACAGAAAATTTCAACTGGTTGGTAAATAAAGTTATATATTTTATTGCTTTTTTTTAGTATGAGTAGAACGCATTAGTAATTAATTTGTTGTAACCAAAATAATTAAAGACTAATTAACTACTAATTATAATATTAATTATTATTTAAGTATTAACACATTGACATGGTGGTAGCCTTATTTTTAGGGCGTTGTACTCTCATCCATAGAGCTGCGAATTTGAACCCCACCGACAGAAGACCTTCGTGTGTGGTACCTTCATACGTATAAATTTGTCGTAGTCTCAAAATCTTCCATGACAATAGTAATACCACTGGGGCTACTGATTCATAGGTGATCATTTTGATCCAGGTCTAAATTATGATCTGTGGATGAGTGAATGAAATGTATGAATGAAATCCGCCCCATAAAAAGGATTGTAACACTTGAATAGCAAACTCGTACACTTGGCCCTAGATGGCTCTACTGAACAACAAGAAGGGCAAAAAAATTCATACTAAATCGCTAGACTCTTAGTCAGTGGGCGTGTACCATTAGAAATAACACGCCTCTAAATGTCTTATCCTTCAAAATATTACATTTTTATTTACTTTCCATAGATATGTAAATTAAAAAAAATGATAGAAATTTTTTTATTTTTTATCAATTTTTTCCCTAATTCCTGTTTTATAAGCTAATAAGTTACAGATGAATTTTAAGGATTCAAACAAATTGAAATTTCAGTGTAGATGTTTTAAACAAATTAAAAATTTCAATGCTATAACTTTTTTGCTTTTATGATGCAATTTATAATCTTTGAATCACCAACATGCTCCGTTTCCCTTTGAAACCATCCTCATTAACTGATAATAAAATGCATTATATGATAAATTAAGCAGAATACCTCATTTCCTTAAAATGATCATTCATATTTTTAAAAATATGTATTTAAAAAAATTGTTCAAAAATTTTTAAAAAATAATCATGCATAAATTGTCTTTAATATGACATCATAAAATGCCTACAGAAATAAAAGATGCCTTTTGATAAAGTGTAACGGAATAAAAAAAAGGTTTTTCGCAATGTGGTATGTTAATTTTTTATAAATTGGCGTAAGTAATAATTCAGTTATTATATCATTATAACTATAGAAATAAAATTAATTTCGACTATCAAATTTAACTTCAAATATTAATCCCATTCTCAATTTCAAATATGGAAAATTAAAAAAAGTATTTTGTGTCTAAAATGCAAGATTTCATAGTTTACTCTTTTTAAATTATTAAAGTCATGCCCGTCAAGCATAATTATTCATTCGTCCATTTATTTATTCATCCTTTTACTGCTTTTTCTAAAACTTAAAATTAGATACTTCACAACTCGAGAATAATGCTCTCAAAAGGTTACTTAAAATAACTTCACAACTAATGTTGTATGAATAACTTATAATTAAATCTCTTTTGTTAAATATTTATTAAAAACTCAAAACTCTCAATTAAGGTTCTAATAGTATTCTCTTAGTAAATTGTATGAAATTCTATATGTCTTTTCATAAAACATTTATTACCAAATAAATAGGTGTCTAATGTAAAAGAATAATATTTATTTTATAAGGGGAAATAACTGTCGCTTACAACTTCAATGCTCATTTTTAGAACATCTTAAATTTAAAAAATGAATACTAAAAATATTGATATAATGAGTTTCAAAGAAACTCATATAATGCTTTTAATAATATAAAAGATCGCATTAATACCTTTATTTTAAAATAATTTCTGTTATATATTTACTCATAATTTCATAAACTTTTGTTTGTTTGGAAATTTTATTGTATGCAAGACGTTTTCGTACTTATTGCAATTAAAATTTGAAGGAAAATTATTTAGCAGGAGATAAATAGAAATACGTTATGACCATTGATGAAGCATAGATTTGCCTTAATGACTTCAAAAAAATAGGTTTATTTATAATTGAAAAGAATAGAGAAAATATACAAACAGGGTATTTTTAATTTCTACTATTATTTGAAATTTAAAAAGAGTGATGGGGAATATTAAAAATGTTAATATTATTGCTAAAATTTAAAAATGTTAATTACTCAATGTATTATCAAGAGAACGTTTTACGTCTGATATTTAATAATGAATATTTTTACTGATACAGATATTACTAAGACTGTTAGAGATGTTACAAATACTTATAGATATTTTTTTCAACATATCCCTACCAAGTGCCCTGACTTCTTATTTATGGACGATTGCTCCATAATCTGTTGAAAAGAGTTTTTTCTAAGAACTAACTTAAACATTGATGGATACTGGTAAACAGTAGAAGGGAAAGGGAAATCAATACCCCCGAAAATTCTCAAAAGGGTGATTTTAAGGAAAACTCCTTCGATCATGAAAATCGTTAAGTAGGCTTCACGAAGTAGTTCAGAAAAATGTCTATCATTTTGAAAAGTTTATAAATAGTTCTCAAATTTTAAACTACAATTAAGTGAGTCTAAAAGCTTTCTAAAAATGTCTAAATATTTCCTGTAGGTCTAAGTTTCCTATTATAAGTAAGCATTTTGTATCGGAGATAAGCAACATCTCTTTACACTTCTGTATTGGAGATAAACTCGTAATTATAACACAATACATACTTGAAAACATAAGGTTCCCTTCTATATGCTGAATAGATTACCAATGTATTGAAAAATACCTATTTGATTACTTGTTGTATTATGTTGTATATGATATTAAAAAATTGGATACTTAAAAAATTGAAATATCAAGGGAAAAAATCTTTTTTGAAAATCATTCAGATATCTTAATTATAACTATTTCTTAAACAGACATTTAATTGTAAAATTAATAATTAATAAACACTTGTGTATTTTATATTTTTATTAATATTTTTGAAATATATTAACAATTTTTAACATGCTATTTTGCTTCCCTATTAAACAATAATAGCATAAAATAAAAATGTTTTTAGAATTTATTTATAAAAATATCATAATAATAGCTACAATATTTGGGAAGAATATATAATAAAAAAGAAATAGAACTATCAGTACTAAAGTTTCACAGCATCATTTATCTTATGATTTTTGAAATCACCAAAATATTTTCATTCTTGAAATTCACATTGTTGTAAGAAAATCATCCTTATAAATATGTTAAATGATTCTTTTTATGAATGAGAAAAATCAAATGTAGCTTTTTTTAAATATTAAAAAAAATACCTTACATAATTTGTCAAGCAATAATAATCTGTATTAATGTTCTTTATGCTTAATAAATTTTCGAATTTCGATTAGAAAAATGGATTTCTTCCTGAAGAACAAAGTTATATTTCACTTTAAAATAAAATAAGTTTAATTTTCTTCTAAGCAAACAATTCCCTCACGCTCGAAACAAATGTTTTGACTTAATTTTTCCTGCGTTCTATAATGTCAAAATAGCATGCAAATAAGCAAATTTCAAATAAGAACGTTGGTACTTTTTTTTCTTTGGGTAAAACTAAAATCACGAATTAAAAATCGAGTACTAATCTTTTTTTAAGGAACTATTGATTGTTTTTTTTTTCATTGAATCAATATAGAAGACAATCATTCTTTCCAAAAAGTAATCGCAAATTTATGGAAATGCCTGTTTTATCGAGAAGTTTAATTCTATATCTATAAATTCAATACGCATATTACCAAACCAGTCTTTTAATCTTTACCTAGTTTACTTCTTCAACTCGATCAACATAATAATATTTAAATAAACTATATTAATATAAATTTTAGTATTCATATAGTCTATATAAAGACACAGACAATCCTAGGTTAGCAATAATATTGATATTAGAAGCTTTGTAACTAATCTAAAATGTTTCATCAAATATTTTTAAGTTATATTATTGTGATGTAAGAAAATATATGAGCTGAAATTGATGCTTAAATGTTACTAGGATGTATAAATATGATGATGCAATTATAATTAAAAATCTTTTGAATGTAATAACAATTGTAATATTCGAATGATTATCTCAATCTTTTATTAATTTTTTCCGCCATCAATACAATATATATTTTCAACACTTGCCATAATATTGAATAAAATAAAATTTTAAAATATTATGGGAAAGAAAAATTATTAAATACATTTCGATGTTTTCAACTCATTGTCATTTAATACTTTAAACTACAAATAATGTTTTTGCCGTTTTAAAAACTCTAATGGAAGTTTTTATATGTGATAGAATATTTATCATTTTTAAGTTCCTTTAAGTAAATATCAATTGATATTCTTGAATATCTTAGAAGTGAATATCGATTTAATTGTTTCATAATTTACATTTGTACATATTCACATAAATGTGTTTTCTTTAGTTTCCCATCTTTCAGTTCAGTAAATTTCATTTTTATTAGTAAATCAAAAATTTATATATTTTATTTCATTAATGTCTGCCTAATTTCAGCCATACAAGTTGCACTTTGCTCCTTTAATTCCTTTTTTACTTTGCTTCCGAGATGGTGTCTATCAATGTTATTTTGACACAAAGGGGCCATGGATTAGTTTTTAATGTATTCTGATCTGTTTTATCTTAATATATGATTTTTTTTCTTTCTTTTTACCTTGAAAAATATATGTATATATAGATATTACATTAGAATTTCTTTGTTTATGAACAGCAACTATTTATTTTAAAATTTATTTCCTCTATTTTCAACAATCCATATTTCATTTTAAAAATTTCAGTATTATTAAATGATTTGTTCATTTTTATTTTTGTTAGATGCGAGCTTTCATTTCAGTGTTCACGATTCATTTATAAATTCAAGCATTTTTTTCTGCCGTCTTAAATATTCTATACTTCTTCTGTCACTTACTCGATCTCTTTAATGCGTGCTTTTGAAAAAAAATAACGCTTCAAGATTGCCTGAACTTTGCTTTTCTCAGAAATAATAATACCAAACTTGCATAGCAAAATTTACTTTTAAGCTACATAAATTCTACTATTAAAATTAAACTTTTTCGTTCTAAGAAGTCAAGAGTTGAAATAAAAAGCATATTAATAACTAATTAAATTTCGTCAGCTGTCGATATTATATAAAAAGGAATCCAAATGAGTATGAAAAAGATTTCTAATAAAAGTTGGCGTTAGATTTTCATTACAAATATCAGAGACTATAATGTTCAAATATTAAGAATTAATTTCACTTAACGAGTGCATACCACAGGAAAGTATTCAATAAGCCCTATTACCGTCACTAATACTTCCAATAATGTGTCTGGCAAAAGATTAATCAGCGAACCTGTCACTTCGTGTTACCATAAAAGGTAAGATTTTAAGATCATTCCTTTGAAGAACAATGAAAATTAACGTTTGACAAGGGCTTCTAAACTTGGGAATAATTTTAATCACTTGTTATTGTTCATCTTTCAAACTGCAAAATGCTTGAGTCATAATTCTTGAAAAGTTTTCTATAATTATCCACAAGATTTTTATTCTAATTGGAACAAAATTTTCAGGATTTTTTATAGAAAAACTGGAAAATTGCTTTTATGATTGCATAGTTTTGAAAATTATTTAATTTAATATAACTTATAAATATTCCATTTTAAAAGAGAATATACAATAATATGTATTGTGATATTTAACAATAAAGATATTCATTAATTAAAATCTATATATTTTAGCAAAAGAATAATTTGAATAATTCGAAAAGGCTTGATTATTATTGTTGCTGTTTACATTTAAAGTATAAATTCCCTAAATGGTTTGAAATACTTATTAATAATAAAATTACTTATTTCATAAAAAATAATTGAAGAGATTCAATGATAGATTTGCAAATGAAGATAATTGATAAGAATAAATATTTATTCATTATCTATACAATATTCTATTTTCCTTATTAATTATAAAACTATTATAAATAATTTTATAATTGAATACAAGTAAATTTGTTTACATAATTTTATTTATTAATTTATTTAAAATTAATATTCATTGCAAAACTCAAATAAAATCCATTATTAATCCCTAAAACAAAATCAAATAGTTATTGAAATCATCCAGATTGATAGATAATTTCGTTCATTCTTTCTTAAAATATATATTAATAATATACCAATCAGCAGGATTCAGTTTTTAAAATATTTTAAATTAAATTAAAACATCACACACACACATACACATTTTATATCACATAACGCATAGCATTACATAAGCCCAAATGGCATCATACATATATTAGACACAACTGGATCACACACACTGGATTTGGTCAAAAAATACCGAACAATTGGTAGGAAATTAGTGCTTATTTTCCGAGCAACCAATGATAGGGAGTCAAATTAAATCTATATCCTATAAGATTTAATATTAGTTCAGATAGATTAGAAATATAAGTGAGAGTCAGATTAATTACCATTTTCTTTTCACTTATCTATAGGTAATTTCACTTTATGCGGTAATTTATTTTTATGTAATCAAGAGTCAAATTGATTACCAGTTTCAATTCACTTATCTAAAAGAGTTATCTCTCTTTTTATACAATAAATTACATTTTCTAATAAAAAAAAATTTCATCAGAAGGGCATTTCTGTAATCATTCAAACAACAGTAATACTCATATGCTCAACTAAACAAGAATAAAGTTCGAACTTCTTCATTTTAGACGGTATTCAAAGTAAATTTCAAAATCTCAACCGACCCAGAAATGAAAACCAATTTGGTTGATTTAGTAAGCTTAGTTTATTAGATTAGTTTCTAAAGACATCTGTAAAATAATTGAGCCGGATTAAGGTAAAGATTTTGCCATGTTTATTCGGATTTTCTAAGTGATTTTTTTAATCATTTATCTGAAATTTTTATTATTTTCGGCTTTTTAATTTTTTTCTCATTCCCTTCAGGAGTTTTTGCTTTTAATCCTGATTTTTTTACATACAACAGCTAATTTGCGCCAGTAAATATGTGACTTGGCGGTAAATTTTGGTTCATGTCTAATTCAATATTAAAACATTCAAGTGTTTAATTCAAACAATTTGTGTTTAAAGCTTTGTTTTTTATGCAAACAAGTTCTTTCACAACAGCTATATTTTGTCCATTGTGTGTACGCCTAATTTTGCTGAGTCGTCATTTTTAACTTTTTAGGGAATCTTTTTGTACAACAATGGCTGTATCATTTTTCATATATTCCCTGTATGGATACATAATCAGTCATCATCATCATGTTTTTTTTTTGGTTCCACCCATATTTGAGTTGTTTGAAAACGTTTATGACGTTTTTAATTAATACTATAAGAGACCGCCGCTTTTGGTTACGAATGGGATCCTGGAGACTTTCGCACCCTCGATAGAAGACCCCATAGATTATTTGTTATTAATAATTTATTTCCGTCACAGAAACAAAACTCTTCACATATCTACAAATGAATTTCGATCAGTACCTTCGAATTTCAACAAGATTTTTTTTATAATACTAGACTTGAAATCGTTCGATAGAGTGGAAAAAATAAGTCTCACTAAATTATCAATAAAATTTCATTAATGAATAATCTTATAAAAAGAATTAAACTTTTAATATTGTTCAACAATACCTTGAAAAATTTTATAATACATTTTATATATTTGTATACTTAAAATAATCCTCATAATAATTAATAATCTCTCATAATAGTTAATAGTAATAATAATAATATATTTGTACAGTAATATAATCTTCATTAATAAAATTTACACTTGATTAAAATTTTAAATTATGACTTTTAGATTAAAGGGAGTTATCGTATCATTATCATGACAAACCATTACGGAACACACTATTGAGATGCCCCCTTAGCTTCGTGCTCAAGATTGTTTCATTTCTAATTTGTCAGAAAAACTCTAGTTCCCGAGACAAATCATTTTTGAGGCTAGTTACAACGCCCAGTGGCCAGTTAATCACATGACTTTTGTCACCGTAGTATCCTCCCGAGGAACCGAAGGTCTTGTGTTCTACACAGTAGGCGCATAAGATTATTTGAGCTAGGACTACAAACAGTGAAAGACCTTAATTTAATTTGCGAGTGTAGGTTAAAATTGATGGTTTAACTTCTCAAAAAAGCTGCAGCTTACTCCATATTCTATGTCGAGAGTCAAGCACTCGCCCACGGAGAATGTGCTGTCAGTATAGTCTTGATAATTTTTTATCGCATATAACAGCTCTATCTTCTAAGTATGAATTTAATAACCTTTTCATCGTTTTCTTCCTTCTTGGGATTTCTTTTCTAGATAAGTCTATAATTAGTAGTAATATTGTGACAAAATTGCTTTTTTGCACGAGTGCTGAAACTTTTACGCCTTTCTTAATATGTTAATTTTCATTTCAAGTGATAGTTGGGAACTCTTAGCTGAAGGTTTATTAATTACTTAGATAAAATGGTTGCTTTGAGATCTGTATGAGACGTTTGTACAAAAGAAAGAGCCTTAACCGGCTATACTTTTCTTTTATTAATTGTAGAAAAAAATGTAATGACTATTAATTATTATTGCACTAGTTTATTTCAGGAGTTTTTCATGTATGTTCTCTTTTTCTCGTTTTAAGGCAAAAAGCGAATAATAAGATGAAATATGAGTGCTATTTTTTCCTACATTTTCGTAGAATAATGTAATCTATTTCGATAAATTATGTATTTAGAATATCTTAATAATTAATATATATTTATTTTCATAATTGGGTTTACTTTTTATAGTACTGTAATTTTTGAAATATTTTGAAGGGAACAAGCTCACATTAAAAAAGATTTTTAATATGAGCTGGTTCCATTCAAAATATACATCTTCTTATACATTTTCTTTAAAAATATTCATCCTGTAAACACTGGAAAACTCCTATCAATTAAACTCCCATGAACTGATGACTTTAAGAAGAAAATAAAAAAATTCAGGAACAAATTTTTCTGGTGGAAAAACTGGCCTCTAATAGTCTGTTGGTAAGATTGTGGCGACTAGGTATGAGTGTTCCTATTCAAAACCTATTACATAATAAAAAGACCGAATAAGAAACCAAGCTCATCGAAGTCGCTTACTTTCCCATTGATGCATCGCAGAAACTTGGAGAGGAAAGTTGGCGAAGTCATCAGATAATAGTTGAAAACTAAAAGGTCGTCCTAAAGTAATCTTTGTGTTGTGTAATATCCCTAAACTAAGTTAAAATCCAGAATAAATGCAGAAAAGAACCTGACTACTATCACAGGTGATATTCTTACTTTCAAAGTATAAGAGCCCCAGAGCCTTATCATTAGTAATTGTTTTTCTAGAAGCTGTTAATTTTTATGAATAATCTTCCACAAAGCTTTCAAGATTACTTCCAAAATTGCTCTGTAGTTTCCTTGAACTGTTGAATAAATTGTCTATGAAGATCATTGTTCAATTGTTGTTGTTGTTATCTTCTAGCGTTAGTTATGAAAAATGCTTCTAGGATAGTTTCAAAACTTCCAATGCTTACAAGAGTGCTTTCAAAGTTCCTCTGAACTGTCCAATGGATCGCCAATGAAGAAATTTTGTCGTAATAACAATTACTTTGCTCTTTCGAATTATTGATTTGCTTTTTCACCTTTGAGGTTTTTATTAAAGGAATTATTTGCTATAAACTTTTGTCTAGAAATTTGAAATGAAATTCTGGCAACAGATATTATTAGTCAGATATAGCATTCTCCACATGATATTGATAGTTATGTTCTGGTAGTAAAAACTGGAATGTATGCCAAAAAGTTTATTATTCAAATTATAAATAATATTGTTTATCCAGTAATTAAGGCATTATAAACAAATTTCATTTATTTCTGAAAATATATCCGTCACATATCCACTTACATGAATATTCTATTATACTTATTGGGCATAATGCCAATTAATCAGAATAATTGAAATGTTACTGTATCTGGGAATTTTTTAGAATTCCTCAGTCTTACTAATCTTACAAGAAAAATATATCAGCCCTCAATTTTAAAATTGATTCGTATATTTTTTTATTTATCATTTCACTGCTATGTTTACTAAAAAATTTTTAAGTAAATAATAGTTTTATTTCCAAATTTTCTACTAGCATACCAAAATAATTACCATTTCATATTTTCCTTTTCTTTTAGTTAGCGATATAAAGGTTATTCATTGCTTTGATCAAATTTTCCTCAATAAGAGTTAACTTTTGTATTGTTTTACGCTTTAAATCTCGTTTAATTTCAACCAGTTTTAAAAAAGAAGCATATATACTTTACATGAGTATAGGCTGCCCTCAAAGATTCTCAGCATAGAATAAACTAACGTGGTTTAGCAGTCTCCTGACACATGATATCCACTATTAAATTAGTACTGAGTATTTTACGTCACGAAAGCATGAATTGACTCCATTATGTTTTTTGTGTCTACAGAAGCAAGCTTCTGGCTAGCAAAGAAACAGAAAGGAGTTTACTTTCATCTACGGAATCTTAGGAGCTTATAAGAAATTCTTATCTGCAGTTAGTGTCAAGAGAAAGCATTAGATTACTTAACTTGCCCTTTGGGGTAACAATACAGCGACGAAAGAAATATTTACGTTGTAGGCACATCCACCTAAAAAATCTGAACCCAAGGTAATTTTTCTCTTTCCAAATAAAATATTATAACAGTTTTAATCATTAATTTTTTGTCGAATTATACCGAAGTTTATTTTTTCTTTCGAAACCTAAAGTTTCTTTCCAAACAAAATATTGGAACAATTTTAATCAGTAAATATTATTTTAACATTATACCAAAGTTTATTGAACAATGGTTGGTTTGATCGTTTTTCGTTCTAAACCTGAAGTTTCTTTATCGGAAATTTTTTATCTCATTGGTCTTTAGCATTATAAAAAAGTTTATTGAATCAGGGTTTCTTTTTTCCTTCCTAAACATAATATTTGAAAAAAATTAATTAATTAATTTCTAACACTATATCGAGGTTTATTTTTTTCTATTCAAACTTAATATTAGAAAATTTTTAATCAGTTAAGTTTTTTCAATCATACCAATGTTTATTTAATCTAGGTTTCTGTTTATTTGTTTTTTTTTTATCCAAACCTAAAATTTCTTTCCAAACATAATATTAGAAAAATTTTAATCAATTAAACTTTTAGAATCAAACCAAGGTTTATTGAACGTAGGTTTTTTTTAATTTTTGAGTATCAAGTCTCTTTTTAAACATAATATTGAAAACAAAAATTCTATCAGTTACTTTTTAACACTATGCCAAGGTTTATTTCTTTTTATTTACAAGCTTAAAATTTCTTTCTAGACATAATATTAGAAAAATTTCAATCAGCATCTTTAGGATCATGCAACGATTTAATGAACCATAATTTTTTAATTGCAAACATAAAATCGGGAAATTTTTAATCTGTTAATATTTTTGCATCATATCAAGGTTTATTGAACCGATATTTTTTTCCAAACATAATTTTGAGAAAATTTTAATCAGTTAATTTTTTAGCATCATACCATATTTTTAGTTGCAGAAAAAATGCAAATAATCAATTTCCATCGTTCTCGTTTTGAATTGTGTTTTCTTATCAACATCTTTCAAATGATTCATCTCGAATACTTTAATTATTTATGTCACCTTAATTATCATTTTTCAAAGAACAAAACTTCCTGAAGTTTTATACAAACAAGAATTAATAAATTTTATTTCATTTCCTTATGTAAAATCTGCGTTTATTATTTAAAAAAATTATTAAAAAACAAAGTTTACTTTTAGCGCCAACAAGCCACATTAACTCTTTAAAGCCTTGGTTCTATGTGAACAAGAAATGAAAGATCTGCCAATAAATAATCAATAGTTTCATTTAACTAGAGAAGGTTATCTTAATGGAAAATTTTTCAAATGAAACTAAATCCCATTCATAACACAAGCTACAGCACAAGGGGGAAGTCGCGTCTAAAATCATGAACATTTGAATAGAAAATTATTTTTAAAATTTAATTAGACACTTACCTAATTTTTTTTCGCCAAATAGATAATAGTATAAAACCATGTACCTACTGTAATTTACTCATAGTCAATTATTATCAGCCACATTAATCTGTTACCTAATATTCCATGTTATTGGTTATGGCATTTTTTTCCAAATATAGCAAAGATAATGAATTTTCAAGTTCCTCGATGCTTTATAAATTGATCATTATACTGAAGTTTTTTAAAAAAGAATCACAAATCATTCATATTCACATCAATTAAATAAATATTTACTTTTACAAAAATACAAAAAAAATTAAATTTTGAATGAGATAATTGCAATAAGTAGGAAATAAATCAAACGTCTAAAAAGAAAAATATAGGATTTGAAATAGTTCTATCTTTATTTTCCTTAAGTTCATTTAAAAAGATTTTTGCTCATAACATTGTTAAAATGCCAGTTCCATATAAAATATGATTTAATTTTAAATATTCAAGAACAATGCAGATAAAAGCAAACTGAATTAAAATAAGATGCATGATGAAATATTTTTTCTTTTAACGATTAATTAATAATTCTTTCAGCTAGAATTATAAACATTTTTAAGGATCCTTTTAATTTTTATTCATTATTGATCACTAACAAACAAACATCCTTTTAACAAACAAAAGAAATTTTGAGTTGTCTTCAGTTCTAATTCAATTTTAAAATAAATAAGTGATCCATAATTAAATATTTCCTTCTTTTCTAAAATAAATGAACGATTAATCTTATTCTGATATAACAGAGAAGATAATTAATCATTTTCTACAATTCAATTCAAATTCTTTATTTTTTGTTCAATTCTAATTTCTGAAAAAAATCTATTTGTGTGGTAAGTTCCAAATAGCTAATTGTCATAGTAGCCTAACAAGCAAAGTACAATAAAATAAACAATAATGACTCTTAATCAATGTAAATTAAACAAATGTAAGAAGAACGACATTTTTTTAACTTCTTCAAAATCTTTTGTAAAAAGGGAAATGCATTCATAAAACATAATAATGATGATAAGTTGAAACCGAATAATATCAAAAGTAGGCTTACATTTTGCACGGCCAAGAACTCGGATAGTAATTAATTTATTGAGATAAAAGTGTCAGTTAATTATTGAATATAAAGAAATGTAAATTTTGAATTTAAATATCAAGCATTGTACGTCTGAATGACATCACTAAAATGTTCAAATAATTAGTATCAGCAAAATAAACTATTTGGTTTAATGTTAAAGGTATTACTAAAATAAAATCGTAAACTATTATTATGGAATTTCAAAGTGCTTTGTTTCAAAACCTTTAGAATTTTGGAGATCTCTCAAATTATTTATATGATGAAGATGTATTTCATGCCCCTAGTGATGGAGATGTACAGTGGCTCAAAAAATTGAGAGGGCACCAGTTGAATTTTGGCAATATCTGTCCTAGAAAGAATGAGTCACTTTCGTGATATAGAAAGAATGTGTCACTTTTGTGATATAGAAAGAATGTGTATTGTCTTTTGGATCTTATAGTGGTTTCTAAGCGTCATAGTTTCGATTCGACCAAATTTTGGTGGTATATGAAAGTATTTTATCCCATTTTTCTTACAACACTTGTTTTAAAGGGTCTTTTTTCTAAATTTGTGTTTTTGAACCCCTTTTTCAAGTATGGCCCACAATATATGGTAAATATTTACAAAATATTATTAATGTCGAGGTATTGTGATGGTATGTGTAACTGCTTTTTACAATGAAAAATACACCATATTTTGACATTACGTTCATTCTATGTGAGGTCTTTTCCTCCTGAAAAATGAAATTTCTATCTAAACTCAAAATTTACCACTTTCTTTAAGATTGTTGCGACCATATGGTCCATCCAACTCGCTTAAGAAACTTTTCAAATCATAGTCGCAAGTGTAAGTGCTGAAACTGTGCTAAATGCCATTAGAAAAGCTGCATATTAAAGTCGCATTGTTAGAGAGAAAACGTTCATCAGCTTCGTTGCAAACTCAGAAAAACTGCACGTGAATTTTGCAAAACCCTTCAGTTGAAGATCAATAACTTTTGGAAGAATGTTAATCATATAATTTTGGCAGTGATAGCCAACGTACTGTATGCAGAAAGTCTAATACTGCTTTGAATCCAAAAAATATACGTCCTACAGGTAAACATGGCGGTGACTCTGTCGTGATTTGAGGTTGCATGGTTTCATTCGGGATAGGAAATATAGATGGCATTATAAACTATATAATTTACTTGGGTATACTACGCAACAATCTAAAGGAAAGTGCTGAATGTTTGGGTTTAGACGGAAATTTCCTTTTCCAGTAGGACAACGGATCAAAATGTAATGGCTTTTGCATTGTGAATAACAGTTACAAGCACTACCGTAGTGCCCCAACATCAATGCCGCTAAATATTAGGGGATCATACTCGAGAAAGTGGTTCAAAAATACAAGATTAGAAACAAAATCCATATAAAATAAATGTTGCAAAAAGAATGGGACTTGGGGGGAATATATCTAATACCACCAAAAATTGGTCGAATCTAAACCATTACGTTTAGAGGCCATTATAATAGTCAAAAGACCTGCAACTTAGAAGTTACACTTTGTTTCTATGCCAGATATTGTCAAAATTTCACTGGTAAAGTTTCAATTGTTTGAGAAAGAAAAATCTGTGTTGGTTTGTTTGAAATGCTTCTGAAATTTTTCAGTATAGACATTTTTCGCTGATTCTTTTTAATTTTTACTCTAAATCAAAGCATTGCTTATAAGCAAAAATGAAAACATGTTTGCACTTCTCGCTAATGTGTTATTTATATTGGAAGTCGGATTTATCAGGTAAAAGTAAGGTGTACTCTCAATTTTTGGAGCTACTGTATATATCTTCAAAAGAAGAGTTGTAAATAATTTAAATTACGAAAAATTTATAAAACATGTAGCCTTTCGCAACCAGTATGTTATCCCAGATTGTTGTTTTTTCAGACTGTTAAATTACACATGAAATGAATTTAAAAAATGTTTATACTGTAATTTAGTACGATTTAATTGAATCTATTTACTGCAAGTTAAAAACTGCCCATTTTACAAAAAAGTGCCGAACTGAAACTCTTTCCAATGAAATAACAACTGTCCAAAACATGTAATTGAATATTTTAATGAATAAATTTGTCATAGCGTATAAAAACACTATTACACATTATGTGTGAAACTGAATTTAATATATATATTATTAAAGTTAAGGAAAAATTCTACAAAATGAAACTGATATCACTAGAAAGGTATTTTTTTTTATCTTAAGATAATAAAAGCACATCTTTTAATATGCTTGTTTTGCAAGATATGAACACTAACTAGTTTGTATTGGTAAGTCGTAACTATTTACCAACTGACTACGCTTAAGCCTACTTTTGCGCTTAAATACACATTCAGCTTCTTGATTCCTTTTATATCTTCTTTCCTCTGACCAAACTGTGCATGATATGTCTTAAGCTGATATGTACTTTTTGTTGACAAGGGGAATTCTCTTCAAATTAATATCTAATAGCATTTTGAGGCTGCATTAATTAGCTCCTTGAAACGTGAAATTCAAAGCAGCAATAAAATCTTTGATCGAAATCCGTATGATGGTTTATTTATATTGGACTGTTGCCATTCGACAATAAATACT
>JAPMOQ010018920.1:7311761-7355584 GCA_026543055.1 Argiope trifasciata
CATAACTTTTAGCTCTGTCTTGAGAAAGTATATTTCTTATATATTTTACATAAAAATTATTTTATCTATGAAATGTTGGAATGTCATATAAGAGAATAAAGAGACAATGAGAAAACTAGTTTTTATCAGATATACAGATATCAGTTTAATACAGATATATAAGATGCAAAAATGTTCAGAGTCATTATAAACATACTTTAAAATATATTGTATGTAAGTTTACATTATAATTGTCAAAAAAATTCATATCTGTCCTCTACCAAACTTTTGATATCCTCTACAGTTAAATGACTTTATTATCATTTATCATTGCCCTATAATTAAATGGTTGTTCATTGAGGATATTGGTTAGATTTATTTTCCGTTAGAAGACTTAGATATAACTTCATTTTCATAATTCCACTAAATTATTCCATGTTAAAGCCGTGCTATTTAATTGTCTTATATGTATTATTATATACGTAAACATTTTCAATGGAGAAATCATAGCCCAATCATAATGCCCAGTTCAAATCATAAATTCCAGTTCTTCTATATTTCTCGATGTTATTTCTCTTAGTTATTTGTCTCATAAACTGCACAATTATTAAATATAAATCTTGTCCTTTGGTTATTAACAATGAAAGAAAATATTTTTACAAATGGTTGAATTTCAAAACAACAATTCAATTTATTATAAAACATCAAGTAAAAATCCTTTTTTTAAATCGCCGAAATTTAAGGAAAATTTTTATTACCATTAAATTTCTATGTTTAATTTTTTTTTTAATTTTGAGATGGTCCAATACTTATTTTTGTGCAATCATATTTTTCGGAAGTTATGACGGAATAACTCAATAATTCAGTTTCATTTAATCAATTAAAATTTCAAAAAATATATATCTTCAAGATTCATATTTTCATTCTCCGAACTATAAGTATGTCAAATTTGGTAATCGTAAATCAAACGTTCTGGCTTATAGAGTGCCATTACACATACAGTTATCTCCATCATTATAAGAGATACAATTAGTTATTGTGTTTCGTTTCAATTGAATTTTTTAATATAGTTTGATGATCAGGATTCTCTTATTCATTATTCTTTTTTTTAGGATTAGAGTACTTTTTTTACATTTCGAATACAATAAATTAAAAGAAGACGAACATTTGAAGAAAATTCTAATAAAATTATTTAAACATTTTGATTTTATCCACATACGCAGGGGTCACCTTGAATTCATTTGCTTTGCAGGTTATAGGGGACACATTTCAGTTAATAATGTGATTATTTGTTAATTACCTTGAACACCCTACATAATGATATGCAACCTTTTTACACGCAAAGATTCTATTTCAGTATCTTTCTTTATTTTAACAGGCGCCCAAATTAATTATTAAATAAAAATATTTCCTTCATATAAATTACTGTATGGCCTCTATGAAACTTTCCCGCATAATTCCTAATAAAGGTATAATCCTCTCGGATAAAACATGGGACAAAATGTCAGATTTTTGCTTTCAGAATCCCGCTCATTCTGCTTCGTCATATATAGAGAATAAAATCGGGTAAGCATTTTTAAAGTAATATTTTTTTTCTTCCAGAGAATACTTGGGGCTTGACATATCCCTGTAATTTTATTTAATAACGGAAAACATTTTAAATTTATCTCAATGTTTGAATCATTATGTTTACATGAATGAGATTATACAGACCAAAACCCATTTCTTCTCACATTTTATTTAAAACTTAGTAAGAATCCTCCATTTATATTCTAAAAGCTGTGTACCAAATTTCATTAATCCAAATTATTGTTGTCCGTTTTTTCAAAAAATGATTGTTGCATGCCTGCATATGCGAAAGTGTAGACCGACAGGATAAATCCTTTGAAAAATTTAGTTTGAAATTCGCACGGACACTTCAGGTTCTGAATCTGTGTACAAAAGTTTACCCATTTAACTCTTTACGTTTTGTAATTATTGTGTTTACTTAGACTCGAATAGCCATACAGACAGATTTCTGACCTATAAACTTCGTTTAAAATTTTATAGAAATTTACAAATTTGGGATAATAACCACATACCAAAATCCATCCTTTAAACTCAATGATTTTTTTAACTATCATAATCACAAACAAATTAGTATAGTTCAAAAAAAAAAGATTCAGACTCAGATATGTTCAAAATTCGAATTTTTTTATGACTACTTCATTTTCCCTTTTCATAATTCCTATATTAGAATTAAAAATGAGAGGGACTCAACTTATGAAACGTCTTATAAAAAACTTTCAAACAATTCACCCCTCTAATGATACTCTCGGATTAATAGATATGTAGAACTGGTTTTGTTATTGAAAAAATATTAAATAAAATACACCAAATATTCAAATGGTAAGTACGGTGCTTATTAAATGGGATGGTTAAATGAATTAAAAATATCCATTGAAATAAATATATCAGAATGTCATCAGAATCATTTTAAGAAACGCTTTATAAAAAATTTTAAAAATTCAAACAACCCTCTTTTCAAATGATACTCTTGGATGAAAAAGTCTATAGCTGCTTTTGAATTGAAAAATACAATGAATATTCAAATGACAAATACTGTTGTTATTAAATGTGATGTATATATAAAGGTTTGTCAACTTATAGTAACTTCTCGTTTTAAAGCAATATTAGGGCTTTTTTGTGATGAACATAGTAATTTTGAGCCGTGGTCAAATGACGAGAATTACAACTGCCCTGACTCCTCGCCTCCGATCTTCCCCTCCACAACAGAGAGAGGACGATTAACTTCGACGGATTTGGTGTACACCAGATACGCTTACACGAAGATCTTCAGTGGCATTGGGTCTAGAAATTGAAAACCTCCTTCACTGAAGCCGATGCCTTACCCCCGTGAACCTTGATGATAACATGAAGTAAAAATAATCATTAAGATTCTATATATCCTAATACCATCAGAATTGCGTGAAATTTATATCAGATTCATAGAATTTAAAAAGTGAGAGACACATACTTTAGTTATTAAAAAGATATGAAGTATATTTCAAATATTATTAACAATTTAGAATGATCCAATATTGCATCAATAGTTAAAGAGAAAAAAATTAATCAATAGGTAAAAAGAATTATAAAAGACAAGTACTACAAATAAGACAGTAATTGTGTACAGTAAATATATACAGAAAAGAAAGCATCGAAAAATATTTTAGCTCGGATAATAAGAAGAATGATAACATTTTATTCTTCATTCGATTTTGAAAAATAAAAAGATAATTAAGTTAGTTCTATGAATTAGTTTCTCTTTTCGCTTAAAAGAAGAAAATAAACCCGTTCTGTTTTTCTTTATAAACCAGATTACTTATAATTTGCAATTTCTTAAGTTTATAAAATAATGAACAAAATCCAGATCTCTCAATTTTTAGCATGCTTTCTCCTAAATACTCTTTAACTTTATTGAGTTTCTGCCCTTGCATAATCTGTTTTATATTCATGAAATAAGGCATGCAAAGTAATTACCATAACAAATGTTTTTTTTTTTACTTAAAATATTTTTTCTCGGCCATTGAACTGAAGTTTCTGTTCGCCGATAAATATCTTTTTTCTCTTTTTCCTGCTTAGGATGTTCTCACGGCTTTTTCTTTGTCTAACTTCCTTTTTGTATAATTTAAAGTAACCAATTTCTCTTTAATTGAAAAGTAATTAAGATGAATAATTACTTCTAATTAAAATTTATTGAATGAAGCATCATTTTATATTGAAAAATTAAACTGTCACAAGTAAATAATTAGCATAGAATAATTTTTCATAATTGAATTATCACACGTTCATATTTTTGGTGTTTTAAAATTTAAATGAATTAAGTGTTATGTTTTATTTGTTTGTTTGTGTTAAAGAAAATTTAGTGTTTTAACCTTCATAATATATTTTTATAAACTGTTATTATTTTTTTTTTCATTGCAAATGAATTAATTCCCTTTGTAGATGGTGAAAATTTTAATAAATGCATAGTTTTGTACTACATGGCGTGTGAAAAATCCGAGTTAGAATTTTAATAATTATTTGGGCTTTCTTTTCAAATGCAACGGAAGATAATTTTTTCTTATAAATTTTCACTATTCGTTAAATTTACAAAAATGCAAATAAAATTATTTCCTAGTTATTAAATTCAATACTTATTTAATCGTTTATCAATACATTTTTTAAAAAAAATAAATGCCATAAATTAGTAGACTTTTTCCCCTGTATTATTAAATTAAATTCTAAGAAAACATTTAATGGGACTGAGATTATATTAAAAGAAGCTAAAGTAAATTTCTAAAAGTAGTTTTCATAACTGATTAACTTTTATTATAATGTGAGACATATAAGCAGTGGCATTAAATTAAATTTCACGTAGTTTCTTATTTAATTTTAAAAGAAATTTAATTAGATTTTTCAAAAATTTTGTTTAAATATATAAACATAAGGAATCGAATAGTAATGATTTAATATACATATATATTTAGAATTAGTAGAATGTAGAATATATATATATATTAGAATTATACATATATATTTAGAATTATTAATGCATATATTGTATAAATTTAAAGATTGATTAATATATTTAAATATTAATAGATACTTGGTGCGCCAGAAAAACTTACTTATTTGAAAAGTCAATAAAAACAAAAGTACTTCAGTTATTATTTTAATTCTTTTTTTTATTTGAGAATACAATATCCCAATTTCTTTTCATACAGTATAAAAAATAACATCGTTTAAATGGCTACCCCCATTGCACATACACTGATTAAGTCGATTTTTGAAGTTCGTGTGCACTCTTCGCAGCATATCCATCGGTATGTTGGCAATAGCGTTGTTCTTGAGGTGAGCTATTGTCAGGGGTCGATCGACATACACCACGGATTTCAAAGTGAGCTTCGTCACTGAAAAAAACGACCGCATCTTCAGGCAGGTTGTCAAGCAGCATTTCACATGCATTTTGACGGACAAAAAAATCGCGTTCATTTAACTCTTGCACAACAGCCAATTTATAAGGATGAAATTGAAGGTCTTGATGGAGAATTAGTCGAAGAGTGGTGTCAGAAATTCCCAGAACAGCTGCGTGTTTGCGAGCCGAACGCAGAACTGACTGCCACAATTTTTCGACATTTTCCGGTGTTCTGGTGGTCCGTTGATGTCCATTTCTGGGTTTAGCGACACTCCCGAAATGATTTAACCCAAGACAGAATCGAATTACGGCCAGGAATGGGTCTGTGAGGAGGAATTTCAAAGCAAGCTTGGAAGGCATGTTGCCAATCAACAAGTGAGCGACCGTTATAAAAGGAGCTATAGATGGCGAAAGCACACTGCCCTCAATACTAGAGCATGATGGAAACCAACTAGAAAGAGAAACAAATAGGAGGATCTTTCCCTCCAGTAGCACTACCTATCACCACTCTACCTACTTAACTCATAGCTCGGAAGTTTTTTCAAATAAGTAAGTTTCTCTGGCGCACCCTGTATAAATAGGTCAAAATATTTGATTAATTTTACCACGATTTTTTCATTCATACAGATTTTTCCAAAGTATGTCCACAAGTTTCAAATAATTATTATAAAAAAATTAATAGTAAAAAATTTAATTCTTAATTAAAATTAGCTAAAACAAATATTGAATCTTTCCAACTATTGTGCATTTCTAAATGCATATAACGTAGTATTAATTAAACTGTTTCTCTTTTTCCAAATGTAATTTCGACTCCATATTTTTTTCATATTTTAAATAATTTTCATTTATCATTTCTGAAATTGTAATTTAGTTATAATCATAATTTAATTATTGTAAAACAATACTTCTTCCAAAATTAAAAGCTTGATTAATCATTATTAATGCAAGTATAGAGTAATTGAAAAGCTTCCACCGGTTACAAAACACCATTTGAACTTACTATGTGTTCACTGCACAAGAGCACTTGCTAATCTTCATTCAAAAGAGAAATTCAAACATAATTTCATCAGTTTTGACTGTATAAGCATAAACTGCAATTAATAATCTCCGTTTAATAATGAAAACCCATATGGATTCATTAGGTTTTTTATTATATACGGCAATAGATAACATTGAGCACAAGAAAACCGACATGAAACTCTCGCACATAAATTTTTTGATTGAATAAATCTTCTTACTATGAACTTATTGTATAATTTGCATTAATTGAGCCTTTTTTTAGTCAAATATTACGTGATATTTATCAGAATTTGCACCTTTTTCCACAAATTCAAGTTGCCTATTTGAAAACGAGAATAGTACTTCTAGCAGAATAGAGCACTACCTCCATAAATAATTAACCTTTCATGTACTCATCAAATCACGCCACTGTAATGAATGCTCATGTGTGTATACTTTTTATAACATAAAATGGACTAAAATCAATGAAAATGGGACCAAAAACAAAAACTTAATGCATCCAGACGACAACTGCCATGCTCAATAACCTATGCAATTCTATCGGTCAGTGTTTACAGCACTATTCTTAAGTTCGATTTTTTTTCCATTATGGGTCAAAAGTTCGTACCCTTCCAAAAAAGAGTTGAATGAGTTGAGAAATTTCGATATTTGTAATTAATTGCTCAAGTAATTGTTATTCAAAACATGCATATATTTCAATACATCAGTGGTAACATATTCCATTTATAATCAGAAGTATTCTGATAAATTCAGCTGTTCTTTTTCTCTTTCCCTATTAATGAATGTAAAAACATATGAATGGTGTTCATCAAATTTGGCAACAGAGATTAAAAAATTCATATTTGATGAATAAAATTTGTTTAAATATTTTAATAATATAGTAAATGATCTGTAATTTGTTTCCTTCCTCAGTCAGTTTTATAGAAAAGTGAGATTTACAAATATTTTAATAGATGGATCTGGTGGCGACATGGTAGTAACTTTGATGAAAACAAGAAAGAGATTTTAAAATTTTTTAAAGAAATTTTAAGAAGAAATTTTAAAATTTTGGGCTATATTTTTATTTCGAGTCGGAATTCGAAATAATTCTAAAAAAGTTTGGTACCTAACCAAAAAAGGTGTACGAATTGGAATAAAATTAACTAAGTCTATTTAAAAAATTTTGGAGTGTAGATCGTGTAGCTAACTTTATAACTACAATCTGAACTAGTTTGAAGCGTTTTGAAAAATGATTTACTATTTGCATGCGTATTGTTGATCTTGGCAAATGACATGTGTGACAAGTCTTCAGCTGTATTTTACTGTGTCTCATGTTTCCTCGTGAAATAATCCATAGTCAAACTCGTCATCGCAATCAATTGGAACAACTTCCTTAATAATATTTTTATTTCTATATTCAATGCCTACAAACTTTGACTACAAAATCTAAAACTAGAGAAAATAAGAAACAAAAACTATACTTTTGACTGGTAAAATTAAAATTAATCGTAAGCAAAGTGAGGGAAAAAATTGCACAACACAAAATAAATGCTCGACAATAAAGTATTTCAGAGATCTTGGCTGATAAATCATTAATCTAATTGTGAAAAAAATTAAATCATATTGATTTGTGCAAATTTAAGCGATGAAAAATGTATCCTTTTGGGGCTTTATAGCCGATCAAGTGCAATGAATCGCCTATTTGATAATTCTATAATCCACCTAAATTTTTACAATTTTCTCTTTTTTCTAATTTTTTATTTAAAAATAGAAAATATGGGTAAGAAAACGAAGTACCTGTAATAATACTCGATGCCGATTGACCCATTACTGCCGAAAATGGTTAATGTATATTTATAATGTTATCAAACCTAGTTTCGCTTTGTTCGAAAACTAAACATGCCTAATTTAATTTTAATTACAGCAAGTTTGTATTGATTTAATCAATCTAAAACCTATTTGACACGTATTATAAATTATAATTTTTTCTTTAACTCATTAACGAATTTTAATAAAATTTCGATTACCAAGAATATTATTTATATCAATATTGATTTAACTTTCCTTTTTTTTAAATTCTTCATCTTTTTTTATTTGCTTCCAATCAAGAAAAATTCAATTAATTATTAGTAACAAAACAAAAAATAGATTAGAATTAAATATTAAGTAATGCATTTTAAATCAAATTTCAAAAAAAAAATTACAAATAGTAAAATTACATTTTTATTGGCTAAGAAAAATGAATTATCTTTATGGTGACTTATAATCAATCAATGTTTGAAATTACATGAATTCTAAGTATTTTATCCTCAAAAAATCGCTTGAATATTTTTTATTATAAGACATAGAGAAATTAACTTTTACAATAATTAACTTTTTACTTTCTTCAAAAATACGAAAATCTCGAAGTCTTTTATTAAATATATTTAGGTTTGTTTGAAAAGAAATTGAAGTTTTTTTAAATCTAGTTTCAATTCCCAGTCTTTCACAGAAAGTACATAGAATGATACTTTATTATTGGTCTACTTTCTCTTTTAAATCCGTGTATAAATACAAGATACATATTTTAAATCCAATATATAAGAAGATGTTTTTCTAAAACTTGAAAGGTATAGCCGTTGGCAATATCAAACTTTCAGGAAGTCTACAGAAACTGAATGTATGAAAATTCTTATATGTATCCCTTAGTGATTCTAAATCAATCTTGAAATTCTCCGTATTTTTACATCATACCTTTTCATTCTAAAGTTTTTTCTATGTAAAATTATATTCAAATCCTAAAATAAATAATTTATTAATTCACAATTTGTTAATCCCCATTTCTATTACAATAATGTCGAAGGTGTGTGCGCGTTGGAGCTCTAGGAAATAAACAAGTAGATTAAGAGCTTACAAATATGGAGCAAATATATTTTGAGAGGTATTATTGACATGTCATGACCTTTTTTTAACTATAAGTTTAATTAATTTCTAATCTAGGGAAAGTTAATGAATGGAGAAATAACACAAGCAAACTATTTTAACTCATTTTAAAATTCAGAAAATAAAATCTGTTTGTTGATACCAATTAGGTTGCCTTCTAATTTTTTCTCTACTTATTAATAAATTCATAAATATTTTATACATAGTTTTAAAACAATATTTTTCATAATTTCTTTATGTTTTCAGTGCTTATATAAATATTTAATTGTGCCTTTTTTCCCCTTCCATGTTGAAAATTAAGATAAATACTCTGTTGAGTTTGCTTCACTTTTTTTATTTCATCAATTTTTCTTTTCACAAAACTATTAGCATTTGTTTCACAATTTTTCTTTTCCTAAGTTGTAGAATGTAGAAAATATTCCTTACATATATTGGGAAATATACCAACAAGCTCAAAAATTATGGCTTATATCCTTTTCATTCGTGTCATCGATATGATATTTAAGACGCTGCTAAGCCTAATTTATGCAATGGCATTAATAGGGCATGTGCCGATTTTCGATTCAACAAAAAAAATTAATATTTTCAAAAATTTGATTCCAATTTTTTGAAGAAAAAATCGATTTATCGGTATTATGAAAATCAAACATGATTCCCAATAAATCATGATGTAATAAATCAATGTTCAAAATTGATTTTCATTTTGATGTTTAGATTGATATTTATTTAAAACTTTTTTATATTTGAGTATTTATGGGAATTCCACTTATTAAAAACGAAAATAAGGCAGAATTTGATGAGCATTGTAATGATTATTTTTCATTGTTATTTTAAATGCTTATTTCTCCTTCTTTTCTCCTTTGTACGTATTTTTTAATATTTCTATATATACTGCCATTTTTTAAAATATAAAAATACCTGCTTAGGGGTGTCGTTTTGGGAAAAAAATTGTTGTCTGATTTCAAAAGTAAAAGATTCTTGCAAAAGATTTTTATTTAAATAAAATAAAGAATTAAGAATCTTTTATTTTCAAACATATTTACAATTCAAGCAAATTTTTCAGTTCTATTCCTTCTAAACATTTGAGCCTCCTGCTCTAGTATACTTGTAATAATAATAAAGCATATTTATAATAATTTTGATATTTAAAAATCATACAAATGACTTAAAAAATGTAACTGCTCCACAACAAATGTTCAATGCCATTTAACTTTAAATATATTTTCAACATTTATAAAATTAGTTTTTTAAGATATTATTATTATTAAAAAATACTCTTATTCAAATTTGAATAATAGTATTGATTTAATAAATTTGAATAAATGTTTTTAACAAGAATCACTTAAAAAAATATAGGATGTTGCAAATTCAAACATTTTTCAACTGTATTGTGCATCAAGGGGAAAAATCATTATTGCCTGTAACGTTTTAAATCATGCTTAATTTATGCAAATCGCAAAAGTAGAATTGCCAAACGAACGCGTGGTTTGTGGCAATCCTTTGCCAGTCGGTGTTGGCTGTACAATAAACTCCGCAGTTCTAACTTCCAACAATACCTGTAAAAATTTCATGTCATCTTTTTGATGTTGAACTATTATGCATTATCTGTAAATATTTTCTCGGTAAGCTCAATCCATTGTCACCATTTGTTCTTTGGTATTCTTGTTCCCTTCATGTAATTATTACTTCGTCAAAACATTAAATATATTCTTATAGGATTTGTCATCGATGGGAGTCTTTTTGGAGATCCGTGGATGGTTTGTCGTTTCTTTCGTTTTTGCTTTTCCTTTCCTTCCATCTTGCATTCATCCAATTCGTTCCATAACTCAGTGATATAGGAACGGAAGGAAGGATATCGTATACATTGTAATCCTGCTTTAATTCAAACTAATGATTTTATATACATTATTTGCCCTTCTTTCCCTTCAACGTCACATCCTTTATAAAAATATTATGCAATTTCTTCTCACTAAATGAGTTTTGCAACTGCATGTTCAATGATAATTTTATATCTTCTTGACACAAAATTATCATTTAACATCGTGTTCCAAAACTCAGCGATAACTGACATACCTCAATGATAACTGAGTTCGGTAGAATTCGGCATCAAACTATATAAAATTTATAACAAGGTACTTTCCTAATTTATTGTGATAAATTATGCAAGTCCGTACTCAAAGTCTGAATGTTCAATTAATGATGAAATAATCGAAATTCTATTTCAAAAAAGGACAGGACACGATTTATTGAAAAAAATAATCCGTTTCAAAACTGAATTTAAATAATTTTCTCTGCCTTAAACTCCTTTAAAATGCTTAATTTTCTGTATTTTTGTACCACATTTAACCTGTGGTGCAATTAGGCATCGACCCCTGGCATAAGTTACCTGGCATCAACTGTCGGCAATAAAGACCTGATAATTAAGAAGAGATAGTAGATTAAATTTTACTGCGGCAGAATGAAAAAGGACTGCGGTTTAACCTACAAAATTGATTCTGTCTCCCTGAGCAGACTCCTCGGGAGGCATTTGATACCCCAGAAAACAGAAGCACAACAAACATCCCCTCTAAATTATAAATGTGACAGCCAGAGGCGCTGCTTTCAGGTAAATAACTTGGTTTCAAGTAGGAGTAATAAAGTACATTTATTGCAACCATTAATATAGGAGAAGGAATTTAAGGCAGTGTTATTTAAAAGTATATACATATGGCTCACTTTTTAATTAAACCAGCTTTTTAACAGAATTTTAAAATTAATAACTGAAATTAAAATTAATTATAGATGTCTACGCAGTGTACTGCATCTTAATAGTATATGGTACATTACTGCTCTGAATCTGAAAATATTCGCATTTCGTTATTTTAGCCTTTGAAAAGTAAAATTAATACATTAAATTTATTAATAAAAAAATTTAGTTTAAAATTCAAATTAAATCAGTGTAACAATATTTTCTAAATAATTTTCTTTTTAATATAATTTTTCAATTAAAAATTCAATTTCATCTAATTTATATTTATGTATATAATATAATCTTAATTTTTCCACCGGTTTATTAGCAAAATTAACACACAATCAAAATACGTTAAACATATATCTCATGTGTAATAAATATATTTACAGCAAAATTGAAAGATCGAATTTCTCACTAAAAGTTATACTGCTAAATTATTATTGTATACTGAACTCAATAAAAATGTCTGAGATCAGCAAAACTTGAAATTCCTTATCTGATCTAATTAGAAAAACTCTTATTATAATCACTGTTAGTCAAGAAGGTAAAATCACTCTTAGTATTAAATTTAAATATGTGATTGAAGTGTCAAAAAAGTAGTATGTGTAACAACAACATATGTATATAGTTTATTTTTGAAAATAGCAGAGATAATTATAATTTCAGGTGAAATCGAAGTATTTTTTAATCCTTAATGCAGTCAATTTCTTAATAAAAAGAATGCAGATTTTTTCAAAAAACAATGATGTAAATATAATTCTAGTTATCGAGTTTTATACTGAAATATAATTTAATCCCACTTTTAATGGTTCATTCTGATCATCTGCTGCAACTTATAGATTTCCACAAAAAATTAACTTACTATCTAAGAAATAAGGTTAAGAAATACACCAAAATCTCTAAACTCTGTCACCATTGATTCATTATGGTTCATCATATTACTGGATTAAAAATAAAGATATTATTTAATTGTTTTTTCAGGATTTGATATCTAACTTTTTGAGCTTCAACATATTGTCCGTTAAAGACTGATTGCCATTTTGTAGAATTAAAGTTGTTTAAGGGAGAAAATGCCTTTCGTTTCAAAAATCTCTCAATAATTTTAAGCCCTTATATGGCATCATTGTTAAGATATCATGAATTGTGCTTCCGTGAAATAATAATAAATAAAGAATTTATGCGCGTTTATAATATGCTGTATATTCATAATATTTTCCTCTTTTTTTCTGAAAATCAATCTCTGAAATTTTTGACTTGTCATAATCGGTGCCTTTAATGATCAACTAATCGTTTCTATTTAACCGGTATGAAATCGTCAGCTTTATTATGGATCCCAAAAAAAAGAAAACTTCACATATTTTCTTATTGCTATGTCTAAAAAAAACCATTACGATTTTGATTTTAGTGGTTATGAGAGAACAAAACATAAGTCTAATAGCAAGGGAAAACATGAATATATTTATACTATTTACACAAAGAGAAATATAGTTAAAAGCTAGAAAAAAATACAATTTTATAATTTGAAAAAAGAAAATAAAGAGGAACATAACAAAATTAACAATAATATTTAAACATTATTGATGAAGCAATAGTAATAAATAAGAAGCAATAATTGATAGAATATTTATACTAACACAAAAAAACTAAATGTATGTTCCAAAACATAATCATGGTCATTTAAAAAGTTCATCCTTGAATAATTATAAAATAAAATAAAGCATTGAAATCTAAATTGTCTTTTTAAAACGTGAATGAATCAAAAACCACAAAACTATTGTTTAAATATTCCAGCTTAAGTATTCGAGTGCGGAAAAAAAACAAAGTAAAAATAACTCCGAATGCTGATATTGCTCATTTTATTACACTTTTTTCTTTGGAAAAGAACTATCGCAATTGAGGTTATTAAGAATTTGCTATCATCTTTTGAAAAGAAAAAATAGATTTATAGGAAAAATCTGTTTTCAGCGAATGAAATTTATTATTTTATGAATGTTTTTGCCTAGAGAAATTGTTGAATACAATTCCGTTAAACCATTCTTGTGAGGCACAAATTAATGATTATGTTAATTTGACAATAGATCATACCATTTTCATTTTTTATTTACAAATTGGTTGCAATGGTTCTAGAATAACGTTCTTGCTATTTTTGTGCATGGTACCATGTGTTATTATTTCTGTTAATTTCTATAAAATCAAAATATTGAAACTTCCATTCATAGCATTCCTCTTAAAAAAGCATTAAGACAAAATTCAGAGCAGTTTTTTTTAACCTCAAAAATCCATACTTCAAAATCTTGATTAACATCTTGTGTGTTAAAAATCATGATTACTCTGCTTTCTTTCTGATGTATATCAAACTTAAAATTTTGTTTATAAATATAAAAAATATTTTTTCGAAATACATACTATTTATGAATTGCAAAAGAATGTACAAAATCAGGTTTTTTTCCTAAAACTTTGATGACAAAAGAATAGTTTGAATTATATTGCTACTTCTTTTAAATACGAATAGGATATTCTTTTCATAAAATTTTAATCCATCAGCGAGGCACCTCATGAGGAGGAAAAGCTTTCAACCCTATCGTTGATTTTACCTGGCCTCATGGGTGAACCCTATCATTGGTTTTCACTGGCCTCATGGTTGCAGAAATAGTGTGGAACTGGTTATTCTTCTGCCAGTGACGGGACGCACCTTCAATCGGAGTGTTTGTATCATAACCAGTGGTGGCCCTTAAGACACAACCACAGTTGCTACCAATGCCATCATAACGTTCTAATCCCACAATATACTTCCTAATGTCTTTTCTTGGAGTAGCCTGTTGTAGTTATAAAATTCTCCAAAAATAAATTTATGATATTATCTTAAAAATATTAAATTGATAATAATATTTTCTTGATTAACTACAACGAAATGCAACTACATAATGCATATATGTATTATTCTTGCATTTTCTGTACACTTGAGGAATATTACTTATTTCTAAGAAAAATTAAACACTAAACAATATTTTTTTATATTTTGAAATATTGCTACAATCAATACAAATAGGATATAAATAATTAAAAAACATATCCCCAAAATTTTACTTAATTATATAAAAACGAATTCAATATTGAATTGAAGTATTAAAAAAGACTAAGATTGCGAAAAGAAAAATACTCTAATATTTCATCACAATTTAATTCATTTATTTTGAATAACATAAATAATCAGTAACTAAAATTGCTTTATCTTTAAAAAAAAGCATACTTATTTAGTGTATAAAATCTAAACAAATATCCCTAAATTATCTTAAGTAAACCGTGATTTGTATCTCAATTCTACTTTCTACAGGTAATAAACAGCTAAAAGACACAGTTGTTCAAGTTTCTTCACATTAAAGAGGAGGAAAATTGAGTTACCATCTAATAAAATCCAGATGGCAAGCCAAACCAAGAAAATTCAAGATGCTAAAAAGATTCCGATTTTCTTCCCTGCCCATATCTACGTATTAGGATGATAAAATCTTTAAGCTACTTAGTAGATGTTATGACTCTAGAGATACTCCCTTGGATGAACTTCTGGTTTATTGATGAATATGTTCATGGTGGATAGCTTAAGGGCCCTTTTATCTCTTACGCTACAGACGCAGCCTATAAGTTGCTGCTTAAACAAAGGATTTTTTTCCTTGGCATTTCATCCGATGTGGTTATTCAATATTAATTACATATCTATCCAATCCTGTTTTGGGGAAAGATCGGAATGATCCTTATCAGATTGAGACTTTTAAGTTTTTACCTTTATATTTACAATACAGAGGATATTATACTAGCAATATTTAATATTCTTCTCTGAATTTCTTTAAGATCTAGATCTATTGATTAGATCTTAACTAAATTGAATAAATAAGCTTTAATTTAAAAATTAAAATAAGAATTTTGACACAGTTTTGTAAAAAAATATCAAAATTTTCAACGCAGTGAAAGAAGAGATATAAATCAGTATAGTATAATTTATCATACAGATTTCGCAATATTGTTATCATGTGAAAAACATAATATGGTCTCGGTTTGAGGATTTCGAAGCCTCAAATTGCGCAAGCAATAAATTGGTGATTTATCGATTTTAAGATATCAATTTTCCGCTTTTAGGGTTATTAGAAAATAATGCAGAAGGTTGTCATATATGGAATTTGTCGCTAAATAACGTTACATATTGATTACCAAATTATTCCCTCTCTGAATTCTGATGAATTGTCTCAAATAATTTAAGTCCTTAACCATTTAAACTGGTATGAAACAATCATGAGACTATCAGAATACTTCTCTCTCTCTCGATAGATAGACAGATAGATTAAGTTAAGTTCAAGTTACTCTTAAACTTGGTATCTCGGCATAGAAACACATATCAATATTTGAACCTTGGTGCAAAGGCTTGAAACATTCTTTCATTGAGATATTCTTGAAATAATGATATTTCTGAACTATTGTTTTATCACCTAACTAAAAGTTTTCCCTTTAATGTCTGTCAAGTATTATTAACTCAGCGTTAGTTTCTAAAAGAATTTTTTCCCAAAAATAATAAAAATGTAACATCAATAATTGATGATCTAATGAAAGTTTTCTTCATCATAATCTATGAGGATGAAAAATTTAAACTGCCTGAAAGTATCTGAAAAAAAATGATGGAATAAAAAAGAAATGTGATAAAATTATCAAATTAAAAATCTTTTCAATGGACGAAATATAATAATATCTGATACCTTATAATTTTATTTAATTTAATTTAACCTAAATTCATTGTGAATGATGATAAATATAGTATTTCATGTCAATTATATTTTAAGATTTATTTTCAAAACTATGTATTAATTCTAAAAATAACTGTGTATAGGACTTATCTGACACATTCAGTAATCGATGCATCAGTTTCTCTAACGTCTTAATATTCTGCTTATTACAAAGGTAATAATCAATTTTAAAAATAAAAGATTTTTAACTAAGCATTAATAGTTTTATTAATTCATTTCAATTTAAATTGAATTCGTAGCATTTCTTTTAAATTTCAGCTAAATAATATTAAACTTTTATATAGACAGAAACTTAATTTTTACTTTCAACAATGTATTCTTTTGCTTTTTAAAGAAAATTTTACGATTTGCCATAATTCAGAGTTAATGCACGATGTAATAATTCAGTCTTATCATCTCATAAGAATCCATTGTAATTAAAGGCCATATATTTTGTTGTTGTTGTTTCCTATGGCACTTATCATAGAGAAGTCAGCTGACGATGTCAGCAATTTTAAGCCAAGACAAGTCTCTTGTTTTCTGTTGCGCCATCTAGGGCCAGAGTACGTCTCAGCTACTCATGCGTCATAACCCTTTTTACAGGACTGACTTCCTTCATACAATTCATTCACGGGTAGATGACGCAGGGACTTTCACTTGCACAACTCCTTTTTACAGGGGCTCTTTAACACACCTCACAGATAGAGCACAGGGCCTGAATCAGAACTCAAACATGGAACGCCCAAATCAAGAGGAAGACTTGTTACCTCCAGACCAGAAAGGCGAAATACATTTTCTTAAAATTTAAAAGACATTTTCTTCCAAACTTTAAAATAATTTACCATAGAATACTACTGGTTCAATGGCATTTGATTAATTTATATAAATATCAAAATAAATCATAGTATTTATAATATACATGTAATTGTGTTTTTGTATATATATATATATATATATATATATATATATATATATATACTGTAATTTTTATCCAAAATTAGTACATTGATTCGATATAAAAAAAAACAAGAGCTAAACCTCTAGGCATTATTTTTTTTTCATTATTCTTAAAAGGTTGTAGGCGGAAAATTTAGAAGTTCAATACTCACAGGATAAGAAAACAGACACAAGTGAAAAAGATAAACAGCATAAACTAATCTCTAACCAATCTTTTTTTTTTTTTTCTTTATTCATAGAATCTGTTTTCGGAGCAAAAGCTATTAAAGAAAAACCAGCTTAAGAACTTACCATGTTTTCTAGATCTTTGGATCACCATTTTGATAAGATCTAACTTTCTTTTATGGAAAAATGGCTCCAACACAATGTGGCGTATAAAAACAAGTCATAAGTCTTCTAAGGGCATCGTATGTTGAGCAGAAAATGGAATCAGAAAATAAAAAGATATAAACATTCCCAGTTTCAATTATTAATTCAGGATTTTGTGGGACTTCTGTGAGGTCTCCTGAGTAATTGTATCGTTACAGAGAATGTTTGTGGTAAAAAAGAAATAATAAAATATAATCTACTTCCATCTGAATAAAACACTCTTGGGAGAGTCCTTTATGGTCATTCCAAGCATATGGAAGTAGAAACGGCTCTCTTACTTCAGTTTCTTATCAATTGACTTTATCCTTTTGAAAACTGTTTATATGGTGCTTTCCATTAATTATGAGATAAAGTAAAAGTATATCATCGTATGAATTCCAGAACATGTCTGACCTCAGTGATGAACCATCAACCTTTAAGAATATTTTATAAAGATTTCGGAGATAAACCTTAAGACATCAGTTAATAGTGAATTTTCATATGTAACATTTGCATGTATGCATGTAACATTTAATATATATATTTATGAGCTTAAATGACAGGAATTAATGGGCTAGATGAAAATATCAGAATTTACTAGGCTAATATCTAGATATAGAAATAGATATATATTAATATCTGATTTTGCTTACATTAAATGTTTTTATCAGTTTCTATCAAATCAAAATGATCCATTAAGATTATTTGCTATTTTTACATTTGACATTCTGCATCCATATTATTGCATATCCCTCACGAATTCTTTTTGCATAAATTTTTTCAACATACCAAAGCAAAAATGTATTGCCATACTCGAACAAAAAAATAAATATCACTTCTTACTCTATATGAATAATTACAAGACTTTGAAAATCAAATATTATTTGTAATTACTAATTTATGCGTAACTGTAATTGTTACAATACATCATTTGCTTCATAGTTAAAAAATATGGAAAGTAAACTACGATTTCATAGTTGATATATATTAAATCTCTATGTAGAATAAAATATCATCCAAATCTCAAAACCTATCCTTTATTTAAAATAATGATATTACAAGCACTGAAATAGATTATAACATATCAAAGTAGAATATATTTCTAGAAGCCAAATATCTATTCATTACTATAACGCATAACCCAAAGCTTGTTGCTATTCTGTAAGTTAATCATTTATTATATTCTGTTTTTAAAGGGCAGTCCAGATAATTATTTTTATCAGTTTATTGTTATTGTCGTTATTTTCACTTTTATGATAAATAAAAATAAACTATATATACATATTATTAAGATATCTTTCCCAAACGTATTTGACTCAACGATTTTTCCAAGAATTGTCATTTGCTTTTATGATTCTAAAATCTTCACTGTAATTTCTTTAATGTGCTTTTTTGCCTTTAATTTGAATGCGTGAAGCAAAATTTAATAATAAATTTGGAAGAAAAATATTAATTAAAAATTTCATTTAAATATAGCAAATTTATAAATCAATTTTCATACATTGCTTATTGATAATAAGTGGAAGTATTAAATTAAGTTGTAGATATCTTTTATACAACGAAGGAAGTATTTTCTGGACTTTTAATTTTATACAATCATAAATTAATAATAGTTTAAATGTATTTCAAGTTAACTACTAAGCAATGTCCCAATCATGTGTTATTATTCAATGCAACATTCAACAAATTGCAACTCGTTTCACAGCTTATTATAGGTGGAGATATTTGGTTGTTTATGAATGTAGAATAAGAATTTTTTTCTGAAAACCTATATAAAATGGCTACATATCAAATTTATTTTTAACACAGCTTGGATGGCGGTATTGTATTGCTGAAAAATGTAAAATAAGAATTTTTCTGAAATGCTTCATAAAAACAGATGCATATCAAAATGCATATTTTTGTTTCTTATTGTATAATTCTTTCCAAATCAAACTGTTGAACTGAACGCAGATAACCAGTTTCTAAGTAAAATAATATTGATCGTATATATCACTCTAATCATTTTTCTCTAAATGAATATAAAATATCAAATTTCAATGCCTGAAACTTTCATTTTTGTTGATTCTCTTTCAGTTTATGGGCTAATATGTTAGTAGTTACCTACAATTTACATTGCGAAATGAAAATTTTTATATTCTATACAAAAATATTCTATATATAAAATTTTTATTGAAAATTTCATAAATAGAATATTGCTGGGATTTTATTAAATAATAATATAAGATAAATAATTATAAAAATGCAAGATTTTTATTTTGAATTTTTATTGTATTTCATTTTCAAATGTGTAAGGAAGATTATCAGTTCTCAAGAGATGAAACCGCAAATACTTAAGATATGTTAATCATTACTTTAAATTCCAGTGGAATCGACAGCTAGTTCAACCTCGATTGCCAGTTTTCAAGTAATATTACAAGTATTTCCCATTTACTTAAGATATCCGACTGTATTAAAACCACTGTTTATCGACCACATTGGTGACTTTTTAAAAATTGTTATTTCTTGTAATTCAGACTTTCCTCTTTCCAAAACAGTTTATCTTTTCTATGAATAGCAAGACCTGGCCTATAATCCAGTGTCACAAATATTTCAGTTAAATTTTGTCTTTAACTTCAATTTTCTTAAAACTTTAATTTTCATAAAAATTCTCCATCGTTAATATGATACCTCAAAAACTAATAAAGGTATTTACATAAAAATTTCAGATTGTGTTTTAAATAACATGAACAATGAAACGAACCAAAAGTTTTATTGTTAGTGAAATGCTTTTTCATTTATAGGAGTTTTCAGAAATATTAAGTTGCGAATTTATGGAAAAAATGCATATATACGTATATTTTTACCCATAACTTCTTCGTATCTCAAATTTTTCTTAGATTTTGGTTCCATTCATTCATCCTTATGTTCTATACCTCGTGTACAAAGAAAAATAGGATTGCTGCATTAAAATTATGTGTAAAGTTTTAACCGTTTTGGTTAAATTCCATTAAAATTTACTACAAATTTTCTTATTTCTTAAAATATGTTATATTTCAGAACAAATTTCTTGAATTTATAGTATTTATAAGAGACAATGCGACTAAAAATCATCAATAGTTTTTTTTAAATCCAATTTTTCAAAAATTGTCCTTCGAACGTAGTCGGATACCTTATTTCAGTTTTGGACCTAATTTTATTATTATTAATAGAAAGAATAAGAATATGTGTTCTAAAAGTGATAATAAAACAATAAAAAGTACAAACAATAAAAATTTTAGCAGAATAATTAGTGAATAACAAAACAGTAATTTCATAGCATTCAATAGTATCGAAATCAAAGTGAAGTCATTAGATATAAGATAAGTGATTAAAAACGTCAAGTAGCAACTAAATAGAAAGCCATTTGAAATCTGAACTTTGATTCTTCATTACCTTCACATCTTCTAAGTAGTTAATTCAATTTCTCTGATCTATTAACATTAAGGATTTTGTAAAAGGAGTTATTTCAGCTAAGAATATATTTGATTTTTTATAGTTTCTGCAGCAAATTTTTATAAATATTAATAGAAGGTTAATTAGAAGCTTTAATTCAACAAGTTGAATTCTTTATTTTATTTATTCTTAGAAGACTTAGAAATTCCCCCATCATTGTTTATTTCTTAATAGAATGTGTGTGTGTTTTTAATTTGGAACAAAATTTCATAAAAGTTGCGTTATCATTAATCTACTACTGTTTCTACGCTTAAGCATCAAGAGATTTCTTTTCTTTCAACCTCTTTTCTTTTGAGAAAAATCTTTCATCTTTATTGTTATTTCGCAAAGAACCTTATCTTCGGCTACCTTTATGAGCTGAATTTTTTATTGACAGATATTTATTCAAAGCATCATTCTGTTACATTAATATATTTCATTTCAATCAGTTTTAACACATTTGAAAAACCTTTCTATCATAAGCTTCAACTAGCCTAAACGTTTAGAAACAAGAAATTACGAGTATAAGAAATAAGAAATTTTTAAGGTGCTATCTAAAGATGTATTGATTCTCGGTCGTTGCAGACTTGCAGTTATTGAGCTGTTAATCATTCTAAAGAACTAAAAAAACGCTTGTGATCTAACCATACTGTCATGAATAACTTCAGACAAATACCTGATATATACCTTCAGAAATATACCTGATACTGTAATGAATCGATTTAAAAATTTTAATTGTTTGGAAATTCTAAGCGATCATAGTTTTCAATATTTCTAATGTATTCCAATATGATAGTTTTAAAAACGTATGATGTCTTCCAAAAACTCTCAAAGCGCAAATTTTGATTCACTTTGAATCAGTTCTCATACCTATAAAAACTTCTAACATGAGAAGTAACTTCAAACTAATTACCAAAATTAAATGAATCCTGGGATTTTATTTTTTCTCCTTCAGTGTTTCAATTTCTTCAAAAGTCTTTCTGATATGGAATTGATATAAATAAATGTAGACTAAAGAACAGGTTAATGAATACGATTATATCTGCTTAGCAAAATATTATCTCAGAGGAGCTCAGAATTTAATCAAAACAATCATTATTTAAAATCTAAAAAGTTTAATTAATTAATAGAGCATTTACAAACGTGTTACTTCCTTTTTATTTACATAGCTTCTTAAGAGATTAGATATTTTTCAACAATATTCGACTTCTGTAAACTAATTTCATTTACCTGAAAACCCGTGACAAAAATACGATCACTTATAATTTCTACTATTATTTTGCAGACTTTGGTATGAATTCTGTCATTTCGATTCTTTTCTTCATATATATTAATATTTTCTAGGTTAAAAAGTTTAAAAAATCAATTAAATTCCAATCTAAATCTAACTGAACAATATTTAAAGAAGGAAAAATTGTTAAATTATATGGCTTGAATTTTCCCTCTCTCTTAATATTTCTTACAGATACATATCAATAAAAGTAGCCAAGATACACCACATTTGTCCAAATTATAATGATCCAGAAAATCTCTAAAGATAATTCAAGTTGCATGTAAAAAAATCCGCTTCTGGACTAAGTAAGCGTATATACAATACCTGTATAGCATATAATTTTTGAGATATAAATTTAAAAATAAAATATTGCATCATTTACAACTTAAAAAAATAACTGTGGAAGAAAGTGAACTAAAGAAGAAAAATTAATATTTGCATATAATTATAAATCTGCAGAAAGTGACTATATAATCATATTCAAGTCTATAACCAAGTATGTATCCATCTGTATGAAACCATACTCAATCATTTGGTAAGGTATAATTATTATATCAATAAGAGTAAAAACAGAAAGCACCCAATTCTATGTTTTGCAAATCATTCAAATTATAAAAATAAAGCTTCCTAAAGTAAAATTAAGTAAGAATTGACTGAAACGCAATTAATTGCAATAGTTGCATTGATAATAAATCGGCGAAAAGTAATATTAGAATAAAAATGTACAAGTTCTTTGAGTGAAATAATATTATGATTGGGGACGAAACGTTATTCTAACAATCTTTAAAACTTTGAAATATCTCTAGGGGACGGATATAGAGAAACTCTAACCCAGTGTTTCTCAATCTTTTAGTATTCGCGGCCCAATTCTCAATAACAATTTTCATCGCGCCCCCCCTCACCGCATATAATAAAATGTGTACAATAATAATGTATGTTGAGTATTTTGGCGCTAAACCTACACTACAACTTTAATTTTAAACTTTACAAATTACAAGAATACGGAAATTTATTGACATTTTGCAACACCGAGCCTCAGCATTGAAAAAACAGGAATCCTATGCCTTTTTATTGCTCTTGCGTCCCGCCATGTCAGGCATTCTCACGGATTCACGAGAAGTTTCGATTTGTCAAGAATTTGTCTGGTCAGCTTAAAAGTTAAGTTAGGAGTGTGCGCAGATATTAACAAACGTTTTCTCATAGGGAGAAGGAGAAAGTTCTATGACTCTAAATTCAATTCCAATCTCATTCGAGTCTATCCTTCTATCGCTATTGAATCTATTCTGAATGTATATGTTATATACACTGATGGAAAAAAAATCCCAACACCAAGAAAAAATTATTCTACAGTAATGAAATTTTAGGTATACATTTGTCTAGGTAACATATTTAATTGATTAAAGTTTCAAGATCACAGGTAGAGCCATTGGCGAGTTGGCGAGAAGAACCATTTCAAATGTGAAATGTTGGTACATTAGTAACCCCCAGAATTTTGAAGCATGCAAACGTGCATGCATTGTGTCATACAGGTGTCGGATATTAGTTTGTGGGATGGAGTTCCATGCCTGTTGCACTTGGGCGGTCAATGCAGGGACGGTTAATGCTGGTTGTGGATGACGTTGGAGTTGTCGTCCAATGATGACAAATACTTGCTCGATTGGAGAAAGATCTGGTGATCTAGCAGGCCAAGGCAACGTGCCGACACTCTGTAGAGCATGTTGGGTTACAACAGCGGTATGAGGGCGAGCGTTCTCCTGTTGAAAAACACCCCCTTGAATGCTGTTCATGAATGGCAGCACAACAGGTTGTATCACTAGACTGACGTACAAATTTGCAGTCATGGTGCGTGGGATAACCACGAGAGTACTCCTGCTGTCATACGAAATTGCTCCCCAAACCACAGCTCCAGGAGTAGGCGTTCACCTGGCCTCCTTCTAACCAACAAACGGCTATCACTGCGACCAAGGCAAAACCGGCTTTCATCAGAAAACACAACAGATCTCCACTCCGTCCTCCAATGAGCTCTAGCCTGACACTACTCACGTCGCAAACGGCAGTGGTTTGGAGTCAGTGGAATGCACTGTACAGGGCGTATGGCTCGGAGCTGTCCTTGAAGTAAACAATTTGTAACAGTTCGTTGTGTCACTGTGGTGCCAACTGCAGCTCGAATTTCAGCTGCAGACGCAGTACGATTAGCCACAGCCATACGCCGAATACGACGGTCTTCCCTCTCAGTAGTACCACGTGGCCGCCCGGAACCGGGTCTTCTTGAGGCAGTACCTTCCCTTGACCACTCAATACTCATGCTCATGCACAGTGGATACATTCCTGCCAAGTCTTTCAGGACTATCGCGGAAACAAAACCCACCTTCTCGTAGCCCTACAACACGACCTCGTTCAAACTCAGTGAGTTGTTGATAATGGCTTCTTCGTCTTCTCAGAGGCATCCTTGAGTAACATTAACCCTCTACGTCAAATCTCAACTGTAAATAACGATCACGAACCTTACAGCGCTTATTTAAAGCAAACCTCATTTGCATGTTCATAGTGTCGCTACTAGCGCAACACTTACGCGCGTAGCTCGAAATTTGAATCGACGTCATCTTTCAGATGTGTAAACACGCCTACCAAATTTCGTTTATCTAGCACAGCTCCTTCCTAGTGTTGGGATTTTTTTCCATCAGTGTATATTTTCGTGTAATTGCAATTAACCGTATTAAATATTCACGGCAGCAGACTTATGAAGAATCATGGATAAATTTTTAAGCGGGCGTAAGCGAGCATTTGACGATAGACAAGCATCAACAAGTACACAGACGAGCGTGGTTCCGAAATTAAAATCAAAAAAATATTCGCAAAAATACTTAAATTTTGGGTTCACTAGTACTGAAGTAAATGAAAAAGAAAGGCCCCTGTGTATCATTTGCTCAAAAATGTTGGCGACAGACAGCATGAAACCTAATAAACTTAAACGACATTTGGAAACGCTTCATAGGGGGTACGTAAACAAAAACAGAGAATTCTTCGAATTAAAATTAAAATCATATGAAAAGCAAAAATCATTGTTTAAAAAAACTTGTGAATGAAAAAACTTTAATTGCCTCTTACAAAGTTTCATATGAAGTAGCCAGATGTAAAAAGTCTCACACCATTGATGAAGAGCTTATTTTGCCAGCCGCAATTGATATTGTAGAAATTATGTTTGGAGATAATTTTGCAAAACAACTGCAGTCTATTCCTCTTTCAAATGATACTGTTGCCCGTCGAATTGCTGATATAGCTAAAGATGTAAAGTGTCAGCTTTTGTCGAAGTTACATGACAAATTGTTTTCAATACAGCTCGATGAGGCATCAGATAGTAATAAAGATGCTCATTTCATTGCCTATGTGAGATTTTGTGATGACTTGCCAGTAATAGAAGAATTCTGCAAACTAATAGAGCTCAAAGCAACAGCACTCGCCTTATTTGCTACCTAAAATGATTTTATGAACGAGGCAAACATAGAATGGGAAAACTGCATCGGAATATGCATCGATGGGGCTCGTTCTATGTCCGAAAGATTCCAAAGTATTCAAGGACTTGTGAAACAAAAATCGCCATAGTGCATCTGGACACATTGCATGATCCACAGAGAAGCTTTGGCTTACAAAGAAATGAGTCCTGGTTTGAATATTGTGTTAACTACGGTTGTAACCGTAGTAAATTATATAAAAATGAGACCCCTGAAATCAAGAATCTTTTCCGCACTTTGTAAAGACATGGGTGCAGTACATTCAGCGTTACTATTTTATTGCGAGGCAAGATGGTTATCACGAGGGAAATTTTTGCAACGTGTTTATGAATTAAGAGAAGAAATCGCCTTTTTCCTAGTAGAGGGAAACAGGCCGGAAGCTGAGAATTTTCACGATAGTTTATTTATGATGAAATTGAGCTACATGGTCGACATATTCGAGAAATTAAATATCTTGAATCTTCAACTGCAAGGAGCAAATACACATATATTGGATACGAGTGATAAGGTTAATGCTTTTTGTAGGAAATTGGAATTGTGGAGCAGAAATTTAAAGCAAGAAAACAATGTTTGCAAATTTGAATGATTGTATTAAAACTTACAAGGCTGAAGAAAAACATGTAAAAGTTGTCTTTGTACCCATTGAAAATCATTTAGCAATGCTAGCAAAGAATTTTAAAAAGTACTTTCTTGCTGACGACAAACTGATATCAAGTTACAAGTGTGTGAGGGATCCATTTCAAAATACTCCCGAAGGAAACTCATTTGAAGAGGAAGAAACCTTCATAGACTTCACGGCAAGCGGCGAAACCAAAAGACAATTTAGTAATAAATCACTCTTTGAATTTTGGACAGGAGTGGATGATGAGTTTTCTGCACTAAAAACAAGGGCATTTCGATTCTACTAATATTTTCAACATCTTATCTTTGTGAAACTGGATTTTCTGAAGTGGCTTCTTAGTAGACAAAATTTAGATCTCAGCTAAATATAGAGAAAGAACTGAGAGTGTCTATTTCTAATATTAAATCCTCATTTGAAAAACTTTGCTCTGCAAGACAGGCCCAAGGAAGTCACCAATAATTATTAAATTTGTTTTTAATTTAGTAAGTTGTTTTAATTTAATAAGTTAATTTTTACATATGTCGAAATGTATTTTGTTTTGTATATGTGTGTGTGTTCTTTCCTTTCAGTCACTTAATCAATTTTTTTAAATAACATTTTCTCTTGGATATGCACTCCCCCCATTAGTGTGTTCGAGCCCCCCTAGGGGGCGCGCCCCACAGGTTGAGAATCACTGCTCTAACCCCTTCAGAGACATTCCATGCTCTATATTAATGTATCATATTGCATAACCCCAACGATAGTATTGCAAACCATACTGGACATTCCACCCCTATACACTGGACTACAATTTGAGGCCAGATTAACTGCAACTACTCGCAATTATTATTCCAAACATAGCAAAGATACAAGAAGAAGACCTTATTGGTCTTCTCACCTTTCAGAACATACCCATTCTAACTAGATTTCTTTAAAAAGTGAAGGATTAAGCATCATCCAGACGTATATAATCGAACTTTTCATTGAGGTGGAGATGTGTTGTGCATTCTGATTAATAACATTTGTTCTACCACTGATCTGCCAAATTGTCTTATCTTTGTGTATCATAGAAATTCCGTCTTTACAGATTGAATTTTTCGTGAAGCAAAAAATCTATACATTAATTTCTGAAAAATAATGCATTTAAAATATATATCAGCAATGTCGTGATTTCTTCTAATTCGAACAGTGCAAACTAAACCGGAGAAAAAAAATTTAGTCTCCTTCTTTCAAATCAAAAAGTAAAAGTCTTGTGGGTTTAATCTCGTGTCGGCAATGTAGACAACCTTAAAGTGGACCAAATGGCAAAAAAAACCGCAACACGAAATTGGCAACTTTATGTGCAAACAAAATTTTTATGCCACAAGTAAAGGATCTCCTTCAAAAAAACATGTTTGAAGAGTGGCAAAACCTTAGAGCAACTATGTCACAAAGATAAAGAAATTTTAGCATTCAGCCTTCAGTTAATTTTACTACTTAACCATCTTACTAATTAGATCAATAAGTATTGTTTATTTTCTTGGAGCATGGTTCTTTCTCATCATACTTTAAAAGATTCGGCCTTTCTGATAGACAACAATGCACCTCTCTTTCCTATGCTATGAATCCTCAAAATACATTCTCATAGTATTAGGGCACATTAAAAAACCAGACCCCATCTTCATTTGCCCCCATAATTATCTTTTTTTTTTTGTTCTTTAACTATTAATCCAATTATTTTTCTTTTTTATATTCAGTTCTTCTTGCTGCTTTTTTATCTTTTTTGTAAATATGTTATGATCAGAGGTGCAATAAGCAAGCGGGCTATTGATTTTTTCAATGCATAATAAAATTTTACTTATATTCCCTTTATGGCCGGGGTGTCCCAGGTTCGAGTCCTGATTCGAGCATGGTTGCTTTTCATTTGGGCTCTATCTGTGAGATGTGTGAATGAGCCCTCCTGTAAAAAAGCGGTTATACAAGTGATTGTGTGTGTCGTCTTCATTTGAGCCAGAACTCAGGCTTCTGCCTTCGGTCTTTACCCTAAGAAGCTAATGTATCCCCTTTCCGTGTAAAACACAGGCACGACATCATCATTCATCACTTATTATTTTAGATATTTCTTTTTTTTTTCCTAGAAAGTGGAAACTTTCTTCAATCAATTGCAATTTTTATCAATTTTTCTTTTATATATGCTCTGTAAATACATTTTCTATTATTCTTTCATTAAATATTCTGTTTTTAATTAAATTCCTTTGCGTGCCCATCAAACAGTCCAATGACCGGAATGGTAGCAGAAAAAGTGTATGAGACGGTATTTTGTTCTGTATACATCAGAAGAAATTTAGAATAATACGATCCTTGGCGGAGTGACACTGAACGAAATAAAAATTTCTCAAATTTTCCTTTAAACAGGCTCATCTTGCAGTAATTCAGTTTAACCTGCATAATATATTTTTAGAATCGATATTTGTAGCTAAAATGTGTATAAAAGGAAGTGAATTTGTTTGTAGTGCAGTGCTGATAAAAAGTTTTATTATTTAAAATTCCTTTCTCAATTAGGTTTTATTTTAACCTTTCAAATAAGATTTTCTGTAGTTGAAAAATGTTCTTCTGAAACATCATAAATATATATTTCTCAGTTCAATTTTAATTACAATAAAAAGTTTTTACGGCTTTTGTGCTTCCACGGTGCATGTGCGGTTCTCATAAGATGGGTATTACTATTTATAACCCATCATATAAGTGAACAATAAGCATTAAATGTGTGATTCCTGATATTATTCATAATACATTTATGTTTATTATTCTTGATATGTCTTCTTTTACTATTACAAGCAAGAAAATTAACTAAGCCAGATATATTTTTTATCATTTTTCTTGCTGTATACGTGTCTGTATAAATACTTTGCTTAAAATAATATTTTGTGTCTGCCCATCGCAGAGTTCGGTGGCGGCGGTCTTAGACAGAGTTCTGCTCTGTATTATTATCTGACAGATTCTGGCAAACACAAAGATTTTTGCGAACCATCAGTATACAAGCTATATTTTTATAAATATATTCCACTGATAAATAATCTTTTATTTTAATTGAATTGTGTTTATAAATAACATTTTTATAAACACATAATAGAGGACATATTATTACTTAACTGACAATTTGGTCAATATACAAAGAATAATCCTAAAGATCTTTAAAAAAACTTAGGGAATAGTCGGGTAGGAAGAAATATATTATTTTTACAGCATAAATGGGATCACAATAACAAAACACAATAAAAATAAACTTATAATTGAAAGTACTACTACATTAAAATAGCTCATATATATAGATACACAGCTGATATAGAGGCATACATTATTTAAAACAACTGTATCGATTTTAAATAACAATGGCTTCATTTAAAATAACAAAGAGAAGAGAGAATTTGGATAATGTAAAAAAAAAGTTTTTTGGGGGATTTTATTAATTTTGTTTTGGGATATAATAATTGTCCAATGTGAATAATTTTCATCTCATGGTGTTTATTACTCATGGTAATTATTCGCGCACTTATCAGAAACAGCTCTCTCAATTTGGATGAAATTTTATATTTAGATGAGGCTTTGCTTTTTAAATTTTCTTATATGGCTGCTTTTCCTGGTAATAAACGCTATTTTATAAATAAAAAAATTTATAACACGTATATTGAACTTTCATATCGAAATGTAGGCTGTGTTGTATAGTAGTCAGATCAGCATGTATGACTCATGTATTGCGGGTCCTCGGTTCGAATTGCGCTCTTTGGCTTTTTTTTTCATATGTATATGTATCTAATATTTTTGCTTTTTATGTTAATCTAAATATGTACTTTTCCTAAAAAAAACAAGATTTTACTCAAAAAAAGTCATATCTTTCATAACTAAAAATTGGAGTCTTTTTTTCTTTATCTACTCTCATCCTGACAATGTCATATAGCACCTTTCTTAAACCGGATTTCACCATGGCAAAAACTGAGAGTAAATTCAAAAATATTAGTAATAATAAATAAACTATAAAATGAATGCTATAATGCAGCAGGTTGTTTCAAATAATATGTTAATCTAATCTATCAATCTATATGTTAATCTAACCATTTCGTTTACATTTAAGATTGAAAAAACGGCCTTATGTCAGCATCCTGGCATAGGGGTAGCTTGTCGTTCCCATAATCTAGGCGTCCCAGTTCGGTCATGATTGTTTTTCTGTGTTCTCCCTGTGAGTTGTGTGATTGTGCCCCTTCTGTACAAAGGGGTTCTGCAAACAAATATGTGAAGCATGAAGTAGGTAAGTCGTACTCTTTTCCCTAGTTGGCACTATTATAAAACAAAGGATGCTAATTTAGGTTTAAATCGCTTTCTGTCAGCTGGCTTGTAAAGTACCATAATTAACAACAACAACTAACATTCATAGATAATCAGTATGTGATACGAATCAGTTACTTTTTAAATTTGATTTTACAAAAAAAAAAACTGCCTAGCTAACTTCTGCTTTCCAGATTAATCTTTATTGAAAATCTCATTGAAATGAAGAGGCAAAAAATAACTACAGAAAATTTGGATTGCAACATGCATGTCATACAAGTGGTTAACGAACATTTATCACTGCTTATGAATATGAATTATAGTTCTGAAGTAAAATGGATTGTTGATTAAATATTGTTGATATAACCAAAGAATGTCATGTCATTAATTATTGTGTGTACTCAAACAAGTTATTATAATTAATACAATTATTTTTAATAATCTCAGTTTCAGTTTTTTAAACAACAATATACATTTTATAGAGGCTTTTGTTGGCAAAAAAGCATGTATCATTATCCATCCTGCCAAGTTTATATTACTCAAATACCAAAAATGGCTATAAGGAAGAAAGCAAGTTAATTATGTGTTAAAAGTATTCTTAATATTTTAAATTCATCAAAATTTCCTGACTGTTAAGATAAAAAAATTTCAATTTATAAATTTTTAGAATTTTTAATAAATTCAATTATAAATAAAATATTACAGTTAAATAAGATCCTAACTTTTAAAATATTGTTCCTCCGTTTCTAAACTGTGAAAATGGCGAAATATTTATGCATCATAAAAGCATTTCTGACAATATTTTTTTTGTCTTAATGGTAAAAAAATCATGATGGTAATTATAAGTATAGGTAGAAAGAGGGCAGAAAAAGCTAAAACATGTAAAGAAATGGAACAATACAAACAAATTCATTTAATAAACGTTGCTTCTTTCAATTAAACTAAAAGTTGGTAAAAAGGAAGAAATTTTGATTTGAAGATTTAAAATTCTATAATTTTTGTTCTTAAAAATTCAAATATTTTTAAAAAGAAAAATGGCTTTCAATATTTATCTTTCAAAACTTTCTCTCAAGCGTTCTTCCAAATGTTTTCAAAAACTTTCTTTCTTAAAATTTAAATTTGAGTGTATAAGAACAAAGCCTTCGAAATTTTATGTGAACTCAGGGGTAAAGAACTTTCACATTAATCCTATACATACGCATAAGATGTCCTCTTTCTTTAAGACATGGGAAACGCTTCCCACACTAAATCGAGTTTTCCTTCTTCTGATCATCAGCATGCTGTTCAAAATCATAACATTATCGTTCAATTCCAAATTAAATATGAATAAAAAATGTAAAAACCAATTACAAAAAAATACTTGCTTAAAGTTGAATGAATTCAAAACAAAATATGGCTTAGCTGGCAGCATGATTTAGACAATATTATATGTAATGTGTAATATGAAATGTAAATGAACAATTTTTCATGAATTTTATTTACTTTAAATAGTATTATATTCAAGTTTTCTTTCAAATGATGCTTGCTTTAAATTTATGAGGCTTGCTATAAATTTTTTTGCTAAATATTTAACTTTACTTCTCATTTTATCGAATTTTACTTTTAATTCAGAAAGTTAATTTAGTTTTATTTCTTTCTAAAAGTTAAGAAATAATAAATTTTCTCTTGAACTCTATGCACATTAGTTATAAACATTATAAACTAAGAATCAGATAAAAACAACTCTTTTTAATTCGAATACTTTTCTCTACCAGCATGACACAAAAAAAAGACTATAGGTTCTAGATGATAATACCTGAACAATTTTGCTTCTAAAATTTATCTGTTGTTTTTACATATTTTGTCTCCAAAGAACATACAAGATTGTTCAAGTTAAACTTCACCAACCGAAAAGATTGTGGAGAGTATTCTATTGTCTAAAAAAGTACAGACTTTTGATACTAAAGTGTAAATGATTTTCTAACCTTTATTAAATGAAAAAAGTGTTAAAATTGAGGAAAATTAAAATATTAAAATATTAAATTAAAGAGAACAGAAAAATGAGATTTTCTGGATAAATCTGGTCTGTTAAAATATATTATAGCAGGTCAACATGGGTTTCAATCAGGTTAACAAGCAGACCAAGCATTTTTAAAATAATGGTTGATCTTTTATTCGTTCGTGAAAGTTTCGAAAAATTAAAGGAACAAGTTGCATAGGAAGCAGGGGTGGCGACAATAGTAAATCTGGGGAGAGACCTGGTTTTCTCATTGGGATAGTGTGCCTTTTCATCCATCAAGGAAAACGAATGAATTTATAAAAATTGTATGCGCTCTACCAATGTTAGCAGGTGTATGTGAAAGAAGTTTTAATACATTTCGATTACTAAAAATTGCATACATGTAATGACTCAAAATGGTTTGCAAATCCACATCGTCCTAAGAGAATACAGTAAAAGGTAAAAAAAAAAAAAAGATTAATTCGCCAACATATAATAAAAAATGTTAATTTTATCGAAAATGCTGAATTCAGCTGCATTAATGTCTGGACTTTCTATCACTAGACACAGTTAGCACGTTTTCTAACAAAACATTAGCAAGTTTGAGTTTTGTACTTTTGTTTGTTCTTGTAATACATTTATTTATTGTGGTTGAAAAAACATATTTTTTTTAAATATTAGATGCATCTTTTGATATTTGGGAATAGATGCAAAGCTGCAATATCAATTAAAATCTATTTTCAAATTTAGATGCATTGCATATGCCCTAATATGCCTTTATGGTAAACTTTGAGATGAACGTCATAAGAAAAAATTTACTGAGATATATAAATAATATATATTAAAATAATTGAATTCAAATATTTATAATTTGATCGTCGAATCCCCGTTCTGCGTTTTATTTTTGTCAAACTGAATTAAAAATAGCTTTAAATTAAAGAAACAGAATTATTTGATTTTAGATTAAATTAACCGTTAAAAGGTTAGGGGTTTCATTTGAAATATGCATGATAAGTATAATAATTTATATATAAGACAGATTTTGACAATATTTTTATAACCCATTTATGTAAAGAGCTATTTAACTTAAAGATAAATAAAGGCCTGTCAAAAATTTAAAAGTAGTATCAATAGACCACACCCTTCCTGCATACGCATTAATATACTACCATACTCCCCGAAGAAAGGGTCCATACCCCTTCGATGGGTGATTCCAAATCGTCTCTTATTGAAAAAGTGCACTATTTGAATGAATATAGCATCCTACTTATATCTGATGTTACAAAATGTATCAGCATATCACATCTTCGTCTATTAATGCCGCTGAAGTCAATTCCTTATAAGTCACCGCTTCAAAAAAAAGAGGCCAATAATTTTTAAAAGCTTTTTCAAAGTTTATCTGTATTTTTTATCTCTGGGACATATGTTTGAGTTGTAAGACTAAAGATGCTTCATTTGGAATTTTAAAATGTTCTTCAGTCATACTGCCATCTGTCGGCGAAATTCTGATTTATTTTTTTAACAAGGTATGATTAATCGTCAGCTGAAGTATTTATCGTCCAATTTTTGTATCTTTTGGATTATAAAACATCCTATTCAGCCTTCTAAATTGGTGATATTTAATTAGAAAGTTTTGGATTTAGTGTGATGTTTTTAGACTCACGGATGATATAAAGAAGATTAAGAGGAAAAAGCTTTAGTAATGATATTACAAAAGCTTTTGCTTCTTACAGCAATTTAATTTATGAATAATATAGATTTATCATTAAGGATTCTCAAGCATTCTAAACTTGATTAAATTATATACAATTTAATCAAGTTTAATTGAAGTGAATGCTTTGTTACTTGCATAATACTCGAGTGGGGACAGTGAGAACCACTAATAGGTGAATCAAAAATGAATCAAATATATACATTTCTTGTTTTATCCGAAGTTACAATAATTGTGTAGTGGTTTTGTTGACCACATTTCTGATAATGATGTGTATTTCCTAACTGAAAAATTATATTGTATAGACTGATGATATCATTTTGTGGCTAATAATAAAACATAGGGTGGTTTTTTTTTTTCAAATACATGAATTTCAATGGAAATTTTAATGATGGCATTTTATATTTTCTAAAGATTACTTCACTGGGTTACTGTTTGATTTTCGATTAGCTTAGGATAGCATCTCTTCTCAAGCATTCTTATACCTATAATAAAGTAAAAAACTTTTTGACGCAAGGGTTCAGATACTTATCTTGATTGATTCATCATAGTTAAAAATATGGGTTGTATGACTCTTTCGTACGAGTCATTTGCGTACCAGTCATAAAACTGTCAATCAATGGTCCCGTTTACAATGGGATTGTGTTACTGTAAAGGATGAGTTTTTGCAGAGGCTGCAACATTTTAAACGTTATCTGAAAGTGTCAGATTTGGCGAGAGTTAACATACTTAACAAAATTTCGAATACTTAATGTTGTTTAATACCATTTCATGCGATATTTTCCTCTTGGTTTTTTATGAAGCATGAATTGCTTTTCAAGGAGTTTATTCAAAAAATATGATAAAAATTAATGACCAATGATATTTTTTTCATATAAATACTATATCGACTTTGGAACAATAATCTAGATTTTGGTAAATGAATTATTTTACATGAATATAACGATTTGCATTAAACAAAAGAATTTTGGTTTCATTAGTTTTTTTTTTATTTCTTCTTGATTCGTTTGTTTAATTTAGTAAGTTTGAACACTGAAATGTATGTTACTTAAATATAGGAACTTATTGTTAACTATTGTTGTTAAACTTATTGTTAAATATAGGAAAATATTGTTTCTTAAGTATGGAGTACAATTAAATGGTGTTAAAAGCATTGAAATTATTTGTAAGATGGGAATAGTTATAAAAAAAAAATCTTGAAATGACGTAAGCAGTAAGAAAAGATTCCAACTACGAATGTTAATTTTCCGTGCTATATATTTCTTTTACAAATTTAAACTTTTCTGTTTATCATTGTAGATTTAATTTCAATGCTGTTACATTTAAATGAAAAATCTGCTCAGATAAAGATAAATTATTTGTTCATTATACGACTTTGAATTTTATATATGAAATATTGTTATTACACGGTGCATAAAATAAATAGCTTACTAAATCAGAAGTATATTAATATTTTGCCAACTGATCCTTTTTATCTGCGAAAATTTGTAGGTGATATTAGCTGAATTCAAATTTAATTTTCTTCTAGTGACACTATTTATTAAACCCTAATTACAAATCTATTGATAAAATATAAAACAGAATTTAAAAAAATATTTACGTTAATGTACGTAGTGATAAATTTACATTAATATATGCAGTATATGTTCTTCAGAAACTTTAATTTTTTTATAGATCGTTCCTGTATGTAAAATAAGCCATTAACAATAGTATTAAATGAAGCTCTGGTAATTTACCCTTGAACAATATAAACCTACACCATTATTGAAATTTTTACTGATTATCTATGCGTTTTTTAACCAAATTTTAAGCAGTGTAATTATTTCTAATTTCATAAGAATTCATGGCCATTTTAAACCTTCCAGGGGTCCTGTGATAATGCAAATCTCGAAACAACCTTTTCCCTCCAAATTTTTTACTATGTATTATGTATTTGATTCCCAGAAGTTCAAAAGCTTTGAACAGATTTAATTTCAAATAGTAGGAAAGTTATCAATTGTTAAATTCTTTATTGACTTATGTACCATTAATCGTTTGAAATGTACATTTAAATGATCAGCTTCTCTTAAAACAATTAGAATCGTTTGTGATGGTAATAATTGAGTTTAGGCGTAATTTTTTAGAATGGAATCTCAATTTTACATTTTCTTTTAAAATGTATTGATTTTTATTTGGGAACTATATTTAGCATACTTAGACTGTGAATGAATAATTCAGAGAATTCAAGCGTAGTAATGCAAGCGTTCTTGATGTATTTCGTCGTATACTTTAAATTTACCACCTTTGTCGTCCAGTCTGTATCTATCTGTCTGTCCGTCTTTTAAATTTTAAAATGCTGTAAAAACTATTTTTTTTACTGTAAATTTTTAGAAAGTTATAACGAAAATAAAGTCAATATTTCTTTTATTTTTTAATTAAATTTTTAAAAAATCACTTTTCTATCCTTCAAAGTAAATATTTGCCAAATTTCATAGCTAAACGGTATGGTGTGTTGAGAGCCAGCATATCTCGTACACATAGAGACAAAACTTTTTTTCTTATGTTTACGCATTAAAACTTAGTTAAAACGCCAATACCCTTTCCCGCCAAATACTCTTGCCAACAGATAACATGTTTTTTGCAAACCTAGACTAATTACTCCCTACCCCCTTTTTTCAATGGGCTTAGAGTGATTTATTGGTCTTTTATGACCTGTACGGAAGTGGTAGTACGCATTTGTCCCAATACCAAAAATATGATAGAACGAAGTTGAAGAATCTTTATTTTCTGGTAAAAATTATAAATTTTCTCAACAACATGATTGGGAAAATGATTAAAATCGGTAGCGATTGTTTTCCTATTTCTGGCAAGACGGCAATGGAAAATAGTTGTCCCTGAAATAGTTCTGTATCGGCAGGATCAACTCTCGTATAGTTCCTTCAGAATTGCCGATTTATTGCATTCTTCTAGATATAAATATTATCATTAATTTATTTATTTCCGCTCAAGCTATCTAAATCCACCAACTATTTAATATTGTATCCACTCCTTTTACACCTTTCAATATTCTACGAGACCGAAACTTTTTTTTAAATATAAATTTTTGGCACTACTTACCAAAGAAACAAAGCTTCATTTCACATCTTGTTAAGGAAATTGCTACTCCGTAGACGGTAGTGCAGAGACTTCAAACATTTCCTGCTTCAAAACTTTTTTTTTTTTTTTTTTTTTTTTTTGTAGCCTGAGATTCGATTACAGAATAATGAAATAAAAAGTTAAAGGCGATTGATACATAAAGAAAAAATTTAAAAAATAAAGTACCATCCTATTTTTTGTGAATAAATATGAAAGCAGTTTACAATAAATATCATTATTGTGCATGTACATTTCTTTTAATCTAAAAGCTTAATTTTTTTTATTGTTCAACCATAAATATATAAACCTTTATAAACGAGAATAGAGGTATGTACGAAAAATAACGAAATATTTTGAAATATAATTTTAATTGCAATATTAGTAATTGATTAATTTAACATCTTAGTTGAAATTTACCTGCATTATTCAAAAAATTAATAATTATTTAAAATTAATTAATACTGGAAAAATTTAAGTTAAGGTCATTCTGAGCATATTTGAATAGGCTCTATAATTTCCATAGTTACAGTTCATTAAAAGGCACTATTTACTGTTGAGAAATATTAAAGCATTTCTGGCATCTTCCTTGAAAATAACTAACTGATCATTTGAATTTTATAAAAAATTAATTCGTCTGAAATGAATTTAATACCTATTTCCAAACCAACTGTAAAATTTTAGAGTCTGTCGTAGAATTTTTTCAAAAAATAGGTATACTCGATTCAATTTAGAATGCAAAATCTTGAGAATGTTTCGCCGTTCCTCCATCAGAATTGTATCTTACATTGTAATGTAAAGGTAAGACTAGTTTGCGTTTCTGACACTAAACGAAAGACGTTAGGATTTGAGCTACTACATTTGGCAGATATAACTGGGAAAATAAAAATTATGTCTTAGAATGATTTTTTTAAATGTTTAATTAAAATTAATAAAAATTGAATGAAAGTTTAAAGCTTATTCACCGTAACTTCTAAATTATTACAGCATAAAAGTTATTTTTGAATCATTTCAAAATTCAAAAGATTGTATTTTCAATGAGCTAATTTAATTATTATTTTCAATTTTTCAATATTTTTTAATTAATTTGAAAAAAAAATAAGTATATTTGACATCAGAAATATATTCCACCATTGTATAGGAACTCAGATTGTTTCACATCACTACAAATATATCATCTTGGGGTTTTTCTTCCGTTGTTAAAATTGAGAGTAGGAAGGTATGGCTTTTTCCATAATGAGTAGAGCTTTTTTTTTAAGTGCGCTGTTAATATATTTCTGAAAATTTGCTGTAACATACATATATATATATATATAATACATAGCACATGGTAAGGCAATGTTATTTAATTTACAGTTTAAGCTTCTTTTACTTTTTTTAATAACATTCGGATTAAATGTTTCTATTTAATGGCACGCAGTTTGATCTATTCGTGCTGCCATCTGAAGTTCAATGCTTAAAATAAAAAATATGTCTTTGTTTTCATCTTAACGTTTTTCATTTGTTATGTTTACGTCAATAATAATTATTATGACAGAAATTTATATAATAAGAACTTTTTATTTCCTATGATTCTTTATAAGTAGAATACTGTGCAGGCTGTTCTGAAAACTAAATTATTTATGAATAGTTTTGAGAAATGTCAATTGAAAATATCGATTGTAAAAAAAATCGCTAAACGTGAAACTTTGTATCTTTAAAGTATTGTTCGAATTTTTGTATGTATTAAATATGTCTCTAAACGTACACATGGTATATTATATTCATCTAAAATCAGCCACAAGATTTCACTGTATTTCAATTTATTGCTCCACTATACTTCAATTTATTGAGTAAGAAGGATCTTTTTTTAGAGTTCATAATGTTTGAAGATGTAAAGAACGCTTTCATAATTTACATGTCAAAATGATGTAAATGGAAACATACACCATGAAATGTAACCATGAAAATAAAATCTGGCTCATAAAACTTGTTCATATTTTATTCATTTATATATTTCAAATCATTGGAAATGATAGAGCTTTTATAAGTGCACTAAATAAGAAAAGATGCGTCCGTTTATACAAGCCATTTTTAAGCATTGAAATCAAAATTAATCTCTAAAAATATGTTTAAGACCAAGAATATACGCTAACAGGAAAAATGCCTTGCCAAATACATAATAATAATAATAATGGCGAAAGAAAATATTTACAAGAATCTCCTACTAAGGTGAGAATAATAGAATCAGTAGACTTCAACTCAAAAACATTTGATATAATCCAGCATTTAAAAATATTTAAAGAAAAGGTTAAGTTTTTAACCCCTTATCTAATTTTTTGTCTCGCCATTGTATCGCCATTATTTGTGCAATTTTCTATCTGCATAACCCTTGTTTCCTTGGTTACATATATTTACGGATATTCTCTACATATAATGCTCAAGAACACTTTAATTCATATTAACATTGAAATGAACTGCAACAAATTGTGATATACTATATGGAAAATTTGCTACCAAATACAAAATAATAAAAAAATGTCGAAGGAAAACAATAGAACTATCTTCCAATTGTCCCTTGTAACAAGAAAAAAAGGAAATAGTATATTAAAAAGGAATGAAAATTTCAGACTTGGAATTATTGATATTTGCTACAATCCAGCATTAAAAAAATCTAAATTAAATGTAAAGATTGTTACCCCATAGCTATTTTTTATTCATCCGTGGATTTGGTGGTTCGCCATGAGTAATGCGTTCTGAAATTTTCAATTAAATACTTGTGTGCTTTGCTCTATATATAACTTATCAGCAAAATATACTTAAATTTAACTCCGATAGCCAAGTAACTCATATTATTATAGAAGCCTTACAATTCTGTGTTCGTTGTACTGTATGTATCTCTGATTTGCAATCAGCTGTGGTAGTGGTGGTGGGACTAATCCTCATCTGGTCTAGTGGAACTAGACCAGATCCATGAGGTTAAAAATTTCCAAAAAGTCCCAAGAACCCCAAGTACATCAAAATGTGCTGTGGGCTAAACGGAGCACTGTCGCATTTAGGACATGATGGATATTTTCTTTCACCGTCTTCAAAATTCAAACACTTCAAGTGGCCAGTAGAGAGTCGAGACATTGTCGTCTGATATATTCTGGGGCCTTTAAATGAGGTGGCGGCCCCAGGATGTTTTTGAAAGTACCAAGGGTGAGTCGGAGGGTCACCCCAGGTTTTAGAAGTAAGTTGCTTAGCAATGGAAGAGATCTCTGATGGTGTTAGAGCCATGCAACCCTCCGGGTTCAGAGGATTACCGGTGGCTGCCTTTGCAAGTTCGTCGGCCATCTCATTCCCAGGCAGACCAACATGCGAGGGGACCCACAGAAAATGGATCGGGTGTTGATATGAAAGGCTTTTCAACAGGCATCAGCAATCAGCTGTTGCGGAGTTAAGTGGAAAATATCACATCTTATATCTATTCCACAACATAACGCTTTTATTTCAACATGTGCTGAACAGCACACTTTCATCAGGTTAATTTGCAATAAGAATTAATTTAATCATTCCATTTGAATTTTTCACAAAGTGACGGCAAAGCACTGATATACTCTTAACATACTCTTGCAGGTTAAATTCTACTTTCATTTTTTGAGAAATTAATGGTTGGAATATACAATTGCAATATTTTTTTTAAAAAAATCATTAAAAATAGGAACTTAATTTATAGGTTAAAACATTGTTAGGAATGAAAAAAGTCATTTTTAAGAAGATTTAAAAAATAATTTTGTGCTGCAATATTTTCAGAAATTTTCATATGAAATTTCCAAATTTTAGCTTAATTTTTAACTAGCTAAAATTTCAGAAATAACTCCGTCATGGTATACTTTTTCATCCTTCAAAGTAAATATTAAATATCAAGTGTGGTAGCTGTAGATCATATGATTTGGTGTGTAGTGCCCTAATACACATGCGCGCATTCATTCATATACGCAAACACATATTCATTTGATTATCAGCCTTGAAGTAATTCCGGGCATTGATTGGCCTGAAATTGATATTTTATTTAAAATGGTGGACGGAAAGTTCTAAAAGAACTTTCTAGTTTTCCTAATAATATTCTTTTATTTTTATAAATCAGTCAGACTTAATTATTGATTTAGAAGACTGATTGATATAGCAAGTTTTATTTAAAATATTAATAAAAATTATTTGGTAAAATATGTTTCACAGAGCAAAGTATGAAGAAATTTAAAACTCATTATTCATCAATGCATTGTTTGACTCAAGTTACATAAAATGTAATTATTTACTTCATTTAGGTCAAATTAGCAGTACTGAACAATATGTATGCCTTTTACTAATATTTTACAAATTGGCCATTGGACCGGAATTTGATTGCATATCCTGTATAAATTCAATCAAGTTTACCGTAAATAAAGTTGATTTATTGAATAAATGATTTAGATATTGCAAACGATCATAAAATCCTTTGCCTTGGATTTTTTAAAGAAAATATCACATTTAATATTTATTTTATTTTATCCAGTCACATGCCGAAAGTGAAATTTCTTTCGATTTAATTTGTAGTAATAGTTGACTTTTTTTTAAATTTGAACTTCTGTTAATATTATGACAACTCGCTGATAAAACCTAATTTTTTCCCCTTGACGTGCACATGCAGGTTAAATTTTACTGTCCGAAACATATTGTTGAAAATATGGTTTAAATAGTTCTTTAAAAATTCGTCAAAAATATAAGTTTAAGTTATATGTTAAAATACTGATACTATTAGAAAACTAATTTTTTTTATCTTTAACATTAGGTAAAAATCTTGTTTGTGTGATAATATTTTCCAAAATTATTGCTTAAAAACATCGAAATTTTGCTTAATTTTTAATTAATTCAAAATCTAATTAAAAGTTCGAAAAAAAGGGAAGGTATATATGTACCAAACTTGGTAGCTGTAGGTCCAACAGTTTGGCCTGTAGAGCGCCAATACACACACACATTGGGCTTTATTATAAGTATAGATAACAGAATGTCTGACTAAGTTGCAAGGCATCAAAACAAAAATTGGTGTTTCACATAGCCGGGGATAATTTTAAACTCCAGCTAGAACTTCAGATGGCCATGGATTATATATGTGCTGACTCAAATTTTTTATATTGTTCAAGGAAAACATATTTACAGAGACATATTTATTTTAAAAAACTATTCTAATTATATTACTATGTCCGTCTTGTACACACGACTTAAAAGGAGGAAAATTAATATGATGTCGCAGTTGAACGATAAATGTTTCTAAGTTTCATCCAAACATATTATTATGTTAAACTATGCTATTGTACTATAAGGCATCTGTCTGCTATCTGCATAATTCTCTGCTCTTACATTCGCTACATTTTTATGTAACTATTTTAAGTAGAAGTCAATTATAATGTGCATTTTACTTCCTAGAATTACTGTATTTGTCGAAAGATTAGACTTCGAGATTTTGATAAATCTTTGCACATTAGTGATCAATGAGGGTAATAAAATTATTTTTAGAATTCTGTTTATCGAACACTACGAAAGTGGTATATAATTAAGATATCAAATTTGCAAACCTCTATCTATAAACCTCTAAAATTTGAAAAACCTCTCTATACATCCATTTGATCAAGGGAACAAATCCAAATGCGTTACAAGTTCTTTCTGCGCTATAAATCTAAAGTAAAACTTAAGTAATGTAGTATATTAATGTATAGTTATATAATAAGCTGTAGGAAAGATGTGTGTACCTAGGACTTTTATTCTTAAATTGAATAATATTTAGTTCTGTTAATTGCATGAGTAACAAAGCTCATTATATTTCGCTACCTATTTTAAAATTTTGTGGGAAAAAGTTGTATCAAGTTATAAGTGAAAAAAAGTTTAGATTATCTGAAGTAAAATTTTGCAAATCATTTCTTCTATTGTTACACCAAGCTAAATTAAATATTTCTCTTAGAATTTTGGTATGTAATTATATTTATAGTATTAAGTACTAATTAATGTATTAAATAACTTTCTTTCAATGTAGAGTTTAAACGGAGGTCATTTTCTATGAAATTGCGTAATCTTGTGCAAATGTTTAATAAGTTTCCTTATAACTAGAACCTTGGATCTGGGTGTAGCAGCAATCGTATTCTTTATGTGTGTGTTTTTAAATCTGTTCATAAAAAAATAGTAAGAAAGCCTTTTAAACCAATCGATTTTTTTTTCAAAGCAATTATGCATTAATCAGTTTTTT
>JAPMOQ010018920.1:7400584-7418658 GCA_026543055.1 Argiope trifasciata
AACAGAAGGGGTACCGGTGCTCATATATTTTTTTGAGTGACTGTATACCTGTATTTTTGTCTACGCAAACTGGAGTGTCAGATCTTTTTATCTGTACAGATACATAATAAGTTTTGAATGACGTTCAATGCATTTAAACAAAAGTATCTCAATTGTGACTATTTTTCTTTTCTAAGTGACTGTGGGTCATCGAATATATTGAATCTGCGCAAACATAAACGCATATCGCTCTGGGATCACGTTCTAAATACTCAGACAAAAGATATAAATCTTTCTTAAAATCTGAAAGAAAAACGGGTTAATTTTTTATCAGAATTTCTTTATTATATGCATTTATTTCTATTTAACTTCAAAACTGTTATGAATTATTGTCATTAGTTCAGTTTCTAACCTTAATGTCTCAAGGGTTATAAGCCCACAAATTTGACTATTCAATATTTCTAGCAATAAATATTTTCATTCGTTACTTTCTTTTTTTAGAATAGAATATCTGTTAGAAAAGAGAAAATTTTTACAGCAATAAATATTATTTTAATTTAAACAATTCCTTAATAATAACTTGCCATGCATCTTATATTTTTCTTACTATGCCAATGTGGCGTTGATTATTACACCTACAGCTTCGTGGGGTTTTTTCCTGTTCAAATTTGAAATTTTTTGGCTTTTCTACATGAATGTTTTTTTTAAATACTTGAGTATTAAGAGAAAATTTAGAAAGAATTTAAAAAATAAACTTGTAATTATCAAAAGCTGTTGGTTGACAGTTCTCTTGAGAAACGATTTGAGTTAAAGGTTATTGTTGAATCATGGGAAACTTTGGCAGCTCAACTAAAAATGGTGGCTTTGGCAATCAGTGTTTGGGCGAGTGCTGTAGAAGCGGTGTTTGATCTTTCCGTGAATGTAAATTAATACTTGAACTCATGTGTAACCCAAGGAACAGCCATGTTAGATTGCATGTATTATGCGCTTTGTATATTACAAAGCCTATGCAATTAACTTTTTTTATAAAATGCATCTAGTGTTTCCATGTGCAGTGATGGAAGACAGAATTTAAAGTGATCCAATGGAAAGGTATTTCTACACCCTATTGAACTGCTCCATCACCGCCCAAAGTTGCTGTTTCTATTGTGTGCATTATAAATGTATTACATCTGTCACTAGAATAGTTCATAATTTTGTATACTCAAGAAATCTTTTTTAATAACGATTTATATTAGGTTGGATTTAAAAGTGGTCCATTCACTATAGGATATGAAATTTACATACTATATTTATTGAGTTTCATACTTTTGTAAAATTAAGATATCATTTGTGTACTGAGCAAAAATGTGGAACATGATGTGTGATGTGATGCCTACCATTTCGGAGGACAGCATTTCTCAAAGAAGTGGACAATTCAATAATGATGAATCCAACTTTGAGCAATTGATGGTCAATATGTTGGATGAAAGAGATAAATTAATGGAAAACTTGAGGGAAACTCAAGAGAATATGCAAGAAATACAGTCTAAATTATCGGAAGTTGAAAGGGAAAGAGATTCTCTCCAGCGACAGTTACAAGCAAATTTGCCTCAGGTATAATTTTTTTTCTCAATTTTGTTATTTATACATATGAATGCAGGTGTGTTATGATGTAATGAGAAGATTTAAAAATCATGTATGCAATGGTTAATGTGGATGTTCCCCATGAGGATTAAATATTTTTAATGCACTAGAATCTTTCACTGAACTTCCTCTTTAGATTTTTAAAATAATTAAAAGCATTAACTTGTTTATGTAACTCCCATGTTTTAATTTTGGAGCATTAATTACAATATTGGATATTTTGATTTAAATTATGAATCTTTACATAATTGCAATTTATTACTTTTATAATGAAATTTTTCATAGTACATTTACTAAATTACATTTTGTTTATCCTTTGATCTTAAACAAAATGCTTATAGTAGATTTTTTTTAAATGGAAAAGTTATTTCCTAAATGAAATCTTGAAATATTTTTATTCGGTTAAATTGTATAAAATTAGATGAAAAAAGAATGTTACAAACTGAAATTGTATCAAAATGAAAATAATAATAATAATTAATTGAATGACTTGCTCTAAACTAAATATAATGTTTATTACTTCTTAAAAGGCTCAATTATTATAAAATAGTGAATCATACTACTTAGTAGATTATCGTTCTCTTATTAAACTGTTAACACTAAAATAAAAATCCTGTAAAAATGCATCTTTTTATTATAATTTAAATATAATTATCAGCTCTTTTAAATAAATCATAATTAAAAAAATTTTTAGTTATAATAAAAATTTAGGTGCTGTGTGTATAATTTGTTTTATTCTAAAAAATTATGAACCAAATTTAACTTTACCGCAAAATTATCACTAGAGAATTGGGTATGTGGCAGTGAATGGTGCCGAGTTACAACTTTCTGACGATAAGTTCCAAAATGTATTAATCTTCCCCTTCTTCTTATATTAGTTTACCACATTTTAATTAGTCTGATCACAAAGAAGGTGAAATTCTCTTTCCCGTGAGTCTGGTCAGAATTTTTTTTCAATTTTATCGAAAAACTTGTTACCTGATTCTTCTATTGCATCATGTCCTTTTTAAAAAATTATTTTTATTATTTGGTCAATATATACTGTAGAGTGAAAATTAAATTTTTGTATACATTATGTAGATACCAATAACTTTTTTTAATAACGGTTAGATTAACAGAGATATATTCTATCGTGATAGAGATTGCTTGAAGTTTAATAATAAAGATTGAAATTCAAAAAACTTTGCATATTTGAAGAAATTTAAGTCTTAAAGTAATTATTTTAGTGAAATTTGTATGAATTTATTTCTAACTAGGAAAACCATCAAGAATATTTAATCACTCTGAAGTAGTTCAGGTCTTTTAAATACCACTAATATAATAAATTTTTAATACCACCCTCTTTTAAATAAATATACTTGTTTTGGGTCTCTTTCTGATCTAAATTTTAATATAATTACTGTTTCTTTTGATAGGAAAAATGTCTCATTTGTTCTGTTCATCTGCATTCATATTTGATATATATATCAAACTTTATGATCTTGGCTTGATATTTCTTTTTCAAACAAAATATAAAAAAAAATTGGTATTTTGGGGAAATCTTTCTATTTCATTTTCTGAGATTAGAAATATTACTGATGAAGATGCATTGTCATATATTTTTGATCTCATGATGTTATAGATATAAATATGCCTACATAATATAATTTGAATTCCATTCATATACTTTACAAATCCTTGTTCGTAAAACATCCTTAAATGGGATAATAAGTCATGAAAACTGATTATTTCCCATTCTTGTTCTTCAGATAACAAATAAAATTTTCTTAGCTGAAATTTAAATTATCTTTTGAAAGTACATAACAAATATTAATAAAGTTCACTGATTTCCCTTTTATTTTGTAAAGTTATGTTTAATAGGTAAGTATTCAGTTAAAAGAAATGAATTTTTAAAATGATGAATGACAGTTTAAAAAAATGAGTAGATAATAGATATAATGTGCATGAATATGAAATAATTTATGTGCAAAATATAATTACAATTTAAAGAATATTCTAATCATATTAATGTTTTAACAATGGTTACCAGATCCAAATGATAGCTATATATAATATATATAAACATTAATGTATTTTGCATAGAAATTGCTTTTATTATATTTTATTGAATAGTAACTGTCAAATGTAAACAAATCTCTTTATGAATGTTTCTGACTTATTGAAAGTTTTAAAAACTGCTATTAACATTTCTCTTATTAATGGAATTACAATATAATGCTAGGAGTTCTCTAGAGAGTATTTTTGCTTCGCCGAAAAGTGCATTCAGTCAGAAGGGAAGAGATTTATAAGAAACCGAGGAATAGGCTTCAAAAGCAGAAAGTTAATTGCAAAATATCAGTGTAAAGTAAGCAAGCTTTTAATAAAACAAGATTTTTCATTTGATAAGGTATTGCAATGATTTACTTTCTAAATTGATACCCTTATCTTAAAAGGAAGAGAGAGGATATCATCATGAAACTCAAAAAAAAAAAAAAAAAAAATTACTCTTTTAATAATATTAAATTTTTTTAACAGTTTCTGAAATTTAATTTAACACATGATTTAGTATGTAGTAAACAATGTTATGAAGAAATTCATTCTTCTGTTAAAACATTCAATTACATGCCATTGCTTGTATTAAAATAAAGGTAAAATTTTTCTTTGCTATTAAGAATGTTGAAATAGGATTTTCACTTCTTATTTTGTTTTATTAAGAATACATATTTCAGTTTGCATCCATAATAACTGTAGCATATTTATTCAATTAAATTTTTGTTTTCAGTAATATCAAGTTATAAATTTAATTTTCTTATTGCATATTAATCAATTAACAACCTTAAAAGTCAATAATCTTGTCTCCAAAGGTTGCTAGTTCATAATATCTCGTGAGATCAGATTTTTGCAGCAAGTCTGTATAGAGCCAAGTTGTTGGCTCAGACTATTGCACATTTTCTAATTAGACATAAAGAGCATGATCTTATAACAGTAAATCTATGAAAAGAAATGCCAGCTTGATTAGAAAGTCATTTTATCTAAGGTTCTTGCAAAATAATTATGTTTACACATTAAGTGACAGGCTTTACTTAACGCTGGCTTTTTAGGTAATAAGCTATCCATCCAGTGAAATTATTAAATACGTTTAATTTTGTATATTTGAACTTATGACAGTCATATTTAAAAGTAAATTTTAAGAAAATTAAATTGATTTCACTTATTGAAATCAGAAGAGAAAAAAATATGCCTTTCAAGTTTATAATATTGAATGACCAATTTTTTAAAATTTTAAAACAGCAAAAAATTTCCTTTTTTTGGTAATTTTTACTATTGTCACTAGAAATACCAGATGGTTAAAAAAAAGTGATAGATTATCATTATAGAAAGAAATTTCAATATCAGTTTTCATCTTGTTCCATGAAGCACAATTTTTTAAAAATTCTCATATACAAAAATGAAATTACTAAAGAATTCAATGTAAATAATTTAAATTAATCTACATTTAAAAAATTTTTATTAACGTGAAAGGTAAGTCAAAAATGGGCTGAGCTGAAAAACTGAAATTAAATATATGCGTTTTATACTGAAATTATAATCTCTTATCAAAATTTAGACAAAATCCATCCATCGGTTTGCATTTCAGTAGGATAATTTAAAAACATTACAAGCAGTACATGTGAAATATGATCCATTATTTTATTACTAAAATAGAAAATCTCATCAGATTTTAGACTAAATTTTTTGAATTTTTTGACTATGTGGAAATGCCAAGATTGCTATGAAATACTATATGGATAAAGTCTGCAAAATCAAATGGTCTGAGTCTATTACTTATAAGAGAAAAATAATATTTTATAAATGAGCATAAAAAAAACTTAGATTTATATATAAAGGCAAGACTCAATTTGTGTCAAACCTTAACTCCAATAGTTTCCTGATCATTCATTATATCTTTAAAGGTGAGATAAAGTCAATGGGTATATTATTTTCTTTCAGAGAAAAATAATATGTGCATAATTTCAAAATTAATTCAAGGTAAATTATATTAAAATTTATTTGTAGATGAATTTTTAAGGCATTTCTGAACTTGTAAAAATTATGTACAGCAAGAAGAAAATTTTGATGTTCCAAGTGTGAAAATTGCCTTAGAAAATAAATTTGAAAATTAAAATATTTATTATTTGTAATTTTTAAGGTGAAATTTTGAGAACAAAATACTTATTACCCTTTTGCTTTTACAGTGGAATCTTTTTCATTTGAAAATCTTATATTTCAGGCATTTCATGACAATCGGATTTTTAAACTGTTTGCGTAATCAGTTTTAAATAACTATGATTTTTACATTTTTAAGTGATAGGTATTAATTCTCTAAAACAGTTTAATTCATATTTTACTCATTACCATAATGCATCTTAGTAAATTAGCATTTTATGATTTTTAAATTATTATTTTAACTGGAATCTTTGAAAGTGAAATTTTGATACTGAATGCTGCTTTTAAGTAAAAATACTACCATAATTTAAATATTTCCTTATTATATTTAAATAAGTACTTTTTTACTGTTTGATAGTAATTTAAGCTAAGAATGTAAGGTATAGATGTTAAATTTCATGAATGTCTTTGCTTCATATTTTCCTGTAATTTCAAACCCCTGCATTTTTATTAAATTGCTGAGCCTAGATTTTAATTTTAATTTTTTTAATGCTAGGTAATTGCATGAAATACATATTACACTTTTAAGATTTCTGGTGTCATTTTAAGTTAAATTAAGTGAAAAGTGCCTTTTTTCATTAGTGCTGAAATTTACTATTAAAAGTTACTCATAAGTTATCATTTAAGGTTTGGCATGTTTGCACTGGTTTCTCACTAATGAAAAATGGCCTGAGGGTATTGTGTGAAAAATATATGTTAAAAAGAAATAATGGCAAAAAAAAGAAAAGAAAGAAACAAAGTTTTTTTAAGTAAGTTTTATTACAAATTGCAATAAGCTTGGAATTTTTGCAATAATGCAATTGGTTACTACTCATGAACTCAAAATATTGAATCTGATATTCCCCCTATTTCTATATAATTATCTGTAATTTTTTAAAATTTGTTTGTATTTAATGATTCCTTTGTATTTAATACTTTTATTTAATTATTCTGTTTAGTTTGTGCATTTGTAAGTTTCAAATGCAATAAGAATTCTTTAATGTATAGTGGATTCTTCCTTATATCTGATATGGAATTGTATTGTATATGATAAACTTTTCAGGTTTTACTTCACTGTCTTTGTTTTATAATTATACATATGTATTATATGTATTCTGGATGTATGTAGATGTATTTCAATCATCAAACATGCAATTTATATTATGTTAAATGATATTTATTAAACTAGTGCAGAATAATTTTTTAAACATATTTTTGCTGATAATATATTAGCAAACACATTAAATTCCTTTTTTTATAATTTTTTTTTCATGTGCATGCATTTTCTAGTAAATTAATTTATTAAGTATAGTCCCTGGAAGTTTATAAAAGTAGGAAAAGATTTTCTAGCTTTAGTTTAATTTTTTATTTTTAATTTTACATGCTATGTTATTCAGATTTTAAAAACTACTATGTAGATTTTTTATTGAAAGAAAAGATAATTATCTGTCTTGCTACCTAATAATAGATTTTTCAGCCCCTTCATGAGAGTTTTTTTTTTTTTAGGTTGGTTGATGGTCATCATACGCCTTAATATATTTTTTATCCATTATCAGTAGTTTTTTGGGGGGTAGAGGAAATACTTATTAAAACCATTTCGTACCATGGTTACTTGATTAGATATTAAATATTTGAAGAAGTTGCTTTGTATGGGTATGTTTGTATTTATAAGATATGTTAAACAAATTAAAATAGTAATCATTTAGTAATGAGATGATTTATTATAACAATGGTAATGTATATATATATTTCAAATTATTTATTTATCATGAAATGTACTTATTTTTGTAAACTTGACTTTCTAACTCGGATACTAATACAATTATGTGGGCAGAAATTCTAATTCACTTTTAACTAAAATTTCCTATTCTAAATTAGGAGTTAAGCCCTAATGTTAGGAATTTCCTATTCTAATTGCTAACAGTTATTTTAAATTATTTTCTTTTGAAGGATTTTTTTTAAATATACTTTACTTCTTACAATAGGGAGGCAACTTGGGATCAAATGAATGCTGAATGAAGTGAAGTTCGAAATATAGCTATTTGAGCCCTTCAAATTAAAGTTTTTTTTTTTTTTCTTCTTTTTTTAATGCTTTCAATCATTGTTAGACTCTTTAAGTATAACCATCAACTACTTTGAAATACTATTGTGTTTCATAGAGATAGCAGTTGTCTGTTAGCAAAATATTTGACTTAACTTTGATAATGAATTACATTTGAGTTTTTCCTTCACTTAGCTAATCTCACAGTAATTAAAAATTATTTTGACTAACATTTCTACTAGTGAAATATATTTTGATAGTGATATTCTATCTTTGTAAATCTCAGTTACAGCTTTATTGAGGAAATTTTCATGTATTTAAATAATTTTTGTTGCTTTAAATAAATTTATGTATCCAGGATATTATGTTGGCATATTGTAGCATCGGGGGAAAAAGAATTGATAATTGAGTACAGATTGGCTTCCCGTAACTAATTAAAAAGTCATCCATAAAAGATTAAAATATATGCGGAATTGTATATAAAAAATTAAAAATGCCATTTAATAAATTTCTTAGGCAATTGCTGATGTTCTGTCAAATTAAATAGAAATAAACTGCTAACTTATCTATAAATTAAATACATAAGTGTTAAGAATAATTAAAAATTATCATTACATAGTAAGGTAAGAGATCAAAACCTTTTGCGTGTGTGTACGTATTTAGAATTGTTTTATGTTATATTAATTTTTTTTCTCTTTAATTTCAACATTTATTGTCTGAAATTGTCTTCATAAAAAATAAAAAAACACAGTGTGAAATTTTTATGCAAAAAAATTTAAATAGTGATTCATAAAATTATTTTCATTTTTTTTTTTTTTTTCAAACAAATTGACAATATTTGACTGGAAAATTTTTATCTTTTGGTTGAACTCAATTTCAAGATATCCTTAAACATTCTTTTGTTAATTCTTTGACTCCAAAATATAATGTAACAATCATGTTCTAATGGTTAATGATCAATTTTAGTAATTCAGTATATCATCGTCATAATTTCTGGGGATTGTTTAAACTTAAATAGACAAGCAACTACATTTCCCCCCTCCCCTTTTTTTATTTATTTATTTTTTTTAAAGAAAAAGAAAATTTCTAGATAGATCATTTCTGGAATTAATGAAGTTTTTGCATCTAATTCAAATTATCTAAGTATATTTACAAGAAAGTGTATTACTTAATCTTTTTGTTTTGTGTCAATAAAATATGTTAACAGGTTTCATTTCAGCTTAGGATCATTTCAGTGTCATATTTTACCTTTTTTTCCAAAACAGTTTTTTTTTAATAGCCTTTTCTTTCGAGTGATTCTTTACATGTACATACTTTGTAAATGTATCATTTATCATCTTCTGGCACACCTTTCTTTGAAGTTCGCCTTAACCATGAATTATTAACTTTAAAATGTAGAAAATTCATTTTACAAATAAGCCGAAAGTCTATTGCATAATATTAAATTGTTAATGCTTACTCGTTCCACGTGTTTTTTAATTATTTTTCTTAATTCTTCGTTTTCTATTGTTATTTAATGAGATAAAAGTAAATGCGAAATTCTTTGGAAAGTATGTTCACATTCAACGCCAAAAATTCTTCAAGTGTTGTTTGCCTTGAAGCAAATTATCTTTTCTTATCAAAAATAAATATTTTGTCCGTTTCTCTTTCTAACGATTCTGTAACAAAAGCTAAATTCATGTATTTGATTTTGCTTTTCTTTCTGCGTTTTTTAAAAGGAAATGGTTGCGTTGTTAGATTAATAAATAAAATTTATTTATTTTTAACTGTCCACCTACGCCAACATCGTTTATTGACAAAAAAAAAACTAATTTTAAAGATTTAAAAAAAAAAACCAAACGTCATTTATCTTCGATTAATTTTAATGATTTCTTAATATACTTCGTATACTTTTAAATGGTGAAAACTTTCCGATTCATATTATTTTTGTTATATATACTTTTAAATTTATATTTCAAAGTAATAAGTTAGCAAAAAACATTTTATTTATATGATCTTTCATTGTAATTCTTACTTTCTTATACTCATTATATTAAATATAAAATATTTTTACAACTTATTTGTATAATTTTCATATCTTTTATACTTGATCTGCATTTCTAAATTTGATTCGCTACCATTCTCTTTATCGATTTGCTGAAGAGTAAGCAGAATTCATAAACTCGAATATCCATTTAACTTGTTAAAAGAAGAAATATCAAAATTGAACCGCTGCATTATAAATAACGAATGCAACAGTATCATAATAATAAAATTCTTAAATCAAGATTTTTGTCTATATTGACAATTACAAATATCCTTTTGTTAAATGCATAAATCCTGTTAGCCATAAAGGTACTCAGCCTTATTAAAAGAATGTATTGTTATTGAAAAAACTCTGTCGAAGTTTCTGTCAATTCTTCCTCGTTATTTATTTTTGAATCATATATAGCAATATTGTTTTATTTAAAGCTCTTGTTTGTAATATATATAGTACTAGCCGCCTTTGGCGACCAGCTGGTTCGCCAATCTTACTGCTGTTTAAAATTATCAGTTAAATACTTTATGTAACGTCATTGTCAATTAAATACTTAATGTGAATTGTCTTTTAATAGCTACTTTTTCAAAATATTTTTAAGGTTCAAATTTTGATAGTCATGTAATTGATTCCTGTAGTTATAAAGACCTTAAGCCCATAATTTAGTATATGTCTCTAATTATCTGTCAACTCTAGCAAAATTTCATCTTTAAATTAAAGTGGAAATGATTAAACTGCAAACTGATATAAAAACATTTACCGAAACCAAGCATTTTTTTTTAAATGTAAGTAAAAGAGAATCATTATGTGTATTATTGAATAATTACAGTAATTTATGTAATTTTTCAAGAATTATTCAACAAAAATTACTTTGATTCATCTTAAAATTCAGGTTTTATTTTTACTTTCAAAAAGATTTAAATGAAGCGAATAATAATATTTTATTTTATTTCAGTCAATGAACATAATTAAAAAAGTATTGTCTAAATTTTATACATCTTTTAGTTATAAGGAATCATATTCTACGAAATATTCTTGAAACTTCAACTTTCAAATAAGTAAATGAAGATTTCTATCTTCTCCTGTCAAATTTGATCGACTTATGAAATTTTGAATAAAAATGTTTGGAGCATTCAACATTTGCATTCTTAGACCAAGTCAGTCTTGAGAAATCCTGGACGTTGATTGTTGTATCATCTTTGGAATGGTCGATGAAGTGCTTTAAAATCCTCCATTTTTATTAATCTTCAAATATTCATTAATCAGTCAGTTTTAGAGACTGAATTGATTGAAGTTTATCTCTTTTTATTTAAAAACTAAACATTCTTCATTTTTTAAAGCATTTACAGACTCATGGTACATACTATGTAGTTATTTACTTCATTTAGACACTTTTCATAAATGCATTTATTTCAATTATTAAAATTTTACAAATTAGCCGTTGGACCTTGAATTGAATATATATATATATTAAACCATGTTTGTCTTAAATAAAGCTGATTTAGTTAATTAATAATATTATAAAAACCACAAAAAATTTCTTTACATTTTCTTTTTTGAAAAACATATTTCATTTCATGCAGACACGTGTTGAAAAGTACATTTTCATAAGTTTAATTTGCAATAATTGAACTTTTAATTTGAGTTTTTATCAACCTGATGGCAACATATTGATAAAAGATCTTTTTTTCCCTTTCACTCTTAATGTGCTCGTGCAGATTAAATTTTCTTGTATTGTCCAAAATATATTGTTGAAAAATATAATTAAAATATTTCTTTGAAAATTCGTTAAAAATTGAAGCTTAAGCTATATGTTAAAACATCGATACCATTAGAAAGCTAATTTTTCCTATCTTTGATTTGATGTAAAAATCATCGTTGTGCGATACTATTTTCGAAGTTACAGCGGGAAAACGTCGAAATTTCGCTTCATTTTTAATTAATTCAAATTTTATTTAAAAATTCTAAAAAAGGGTTCCGATGTGCCCATTCCCAACCTCCAAGGTATACATAATGTCCCAAATTGTGTAGTTGTAGGTCCATCGGCTTGGCCTGTAGCGCACCAATGCATACACTCACGTATTGAGCTTTATTATATATAGAGATAAATGATGTAATAAGATATTAGTAAATTATTTTAATTTGAAAGATTTGAACCATCTGCCGAATTTTCAGATTATTATATACTTTTGATTAACAAAAATATGCTCTTTTTTTGTTACAATTCAATTTAACTTCAAAGAAGTGACATTTTGGGTTTTCGTATTAGTATTTTTGCGGATAAATGTGAAAAAATTTGAATCCTCTTAAGAAAGCTACAGTATGTTCTTGAAAACTGTTAAAATCTCTAGTGATTATAAATATTAAATCCTTTCTTAAAAGCTCCATAAAAACAATATATATCTATATTTTCTGTTATTTTGTGTTCCTTGAAATTTTGTTTTGTGACTATAAGGATTAATACAAGAAAATGTTTACTAGGAAAATATGAAACTTTCTTCAGGTTGCCGAAATTTTTAAAGAAAAGCGGCGTTTTTTTTTTTTTAAAGGTTACAAACAAATTGCAACAACTTTTAAGAAAAACATAGGCATGTGATAAATGCGTCATGTTTCATTTTAAAGGACAGCAGTGATAAAATAGTGATTCTTTTAATTACTTTATCTATTCTCTCTCTTTTTTAAGTATGTGTTATGAAGGCTTGTTCTGCTAAAAATAAAAACCCTTTTCTTTTATGAATTACAAGTCTCGGAAGGAAATATTCTTAACCATTTTCTATAAATGCTTAATATCATTTATTGCTATCCCTAGGTAACATGAACTTCGCAATGGATGTCTTCCCTTTTCTGATAGTATTTCTTAAACTTCGGCGCTTTGTTCCAATCTTTTTTTTTTTTTTTTTAAACTTTGTCTTCGTTTTCCTCCATCATCATCTGCGATCCGATTTGTCTTTTTTCCCCCCTCTCTTCCTTCAGCACATTTCTCCACTTCCATATAGTTCCGAAACAAAGTTATTCTTCTTGAAAATAAAATAAACTGCTATTTATAGTTTTTACTGGGACGGACTCGAAAAGCTTTCGTGGAAAGGAAGAGTTGGGTGTAAATGTTGTTTAGTGCATCCACTTTTCCATGCCTAAATCAAAATGAATGAAGAAGAGGTTTATTTTCTTCGCACACAGATTAGTCTGTAGATTATGTTACTTTTGTTCTCTGTGTGTTCTTGTTCTTCTTGCGATGTTGGACGAATGATGATTTTATATACATGATAATGCTAAAAAAATTCTGTTAATTTTAATTATTTTTTTACGTCTTTGGAACAAATACTGTGTATAAAAAAATTGGTTGATAAATTATATATAATCCAAAAATTATACGGTGTCTTATTCAAAAAATTGTTTATGCAAGGGGGGGGGGGAGGCTGGATGACTAGTTTTAGCTTCCTTTATTTTGCTGAAAAATATAGATGAAGGGAAGTGGGGTGTTTAACTTCTCATGTCCAAATATATTTTGTTTAATTTTAAATGGCTAACAGAAGTGTGAACTTGCTTTTTATGATGCTATTATCAGTGTTTTATCGATTAGAAAATGACAAATTAATATTACGTGTTCAGCTTTTGCTTTTAAAATACATTTCTTACATTCTCTTTTTCTGATTTTATATTAACTTATATGTCGTCAAAATTGAACTGAAATGGAAGATTTTGCTTCAAACAGCGAGAGGAAAAATAATGATATGTTGTGAAATAATGTCATTTCTGTTAAGTGCTAAATTATATAATATATATATATTCAAAAGCAAGCAGTTTGTTTTTAATTCAAATGACTCAAAGTTTGTTGTCATATTTTTTGAAGTCCTGCTATGGAGTATGTATTCTTATTCGAAGCACGTTTTTGCGAAAGCGGTTCATTCATAAAATAATTTTTCTCTTCCAATAGAGCAGAAAATTTGCTGTATTTATGCGAAGCTTTTGTTTCTAATGCATAAATTAACGGTATTATGAGTGATTATTACTTATTATGTTTTTCATCCACATCGTAAAAATTCTGTGCATATTTAACCTGCTTTTTCTTTCTCAAGTATGAAATGTATATTAAAACTAATGAAATCAATAAAACATGAAATCAAGTCCGGATTTCAGATATCTTTGGCTCTAAAAGTACACATTTTTGTAGTTTTGTCTGTTAATGAGCAAGAAAACTCAGACAATTTTTGAACTAGGCGGATGAAATTTAATACTTAGTGTTTAGGTCAAATTTGTAGGTTTCCATCAAACTTAGTGTAAAATACTTCCACTGAGAATTAGTTTATTCAAATGCTTGGTAGGGAACGCGATAACTACTAAATATGAATATCCCAGTGGATAAAATTTGATGCACAGTTTATTAGCATTTAAAATATAAATTATATAATTGGAATTATATTTATCAACATGTCGATCAGTGCATTCGCATGTAAATACAACAACAACAAAAATGAAATTTGATATGCGATTTTATTACTAGAATTGTTGTTCTGTGTTAAATTTTCCACCTGCAAAATGTATAATTAACCATCTTTACGCACAAGAACAAAATACTTAATGTATGAATATCTGTGCATAAGTTTGTTTTTTTTTCTTTAAGGCTTTGATTTTGATTTGGCTTCGATTTTTTTTCTTTTGTTAAAGGATAATAATACTTTTATTGGAAAGTGCGAAAGAAAGTTTTGAGGAGATCACTTCATTTGGTTTGTATTGAATTGCCTTTACCGCGTGTAATTGCAAAATAAAGTGGAGTGGAAAAGTAAAGTGGGGTGTTTTTGTCCCATAATTTTTAAAAAATGAGAGTTAATAAAATAAAATATGATAGTAATGTTAATAAAAATGACATGTAAAGCAAATATATAACTAATTACTATATACCCGAGCAGACTGTAGTTTTAAAATGTTTGTAAGAATTATTATAATGTTATACCAGAGTTTTTTGATTTTGCATCAAGGTTCTAAAGGGAATTCCTCAAGTTTTCTGTCCCCAATCCTCTCCTTTTTTTTTTTTTTTTTTCCTTTGACATGGATTTCGTAATATTTATAAATAATTATATAAAAATAAATTAACATAAAACCGTCTGCAATCTTTCCCCCCCCCACACACACTCAGGCTTTGCTTGATCACTGGTGCAATGAGTTTGGCGTTGATAATCGCTCAATATCACAGCAACAAAAACATTGCATGTTATGCAATCAGTAAATTATTGGCCAAAACACGCTATTATAATCTATGAACGGTGACTTTGTTTTCACCAAACAGTTTGGGGGAAAGGAAAAAATTCAAGGCGACTTTGATTATCAAGCCAGCATCACCACTGTTGAGAGTCGGCATTTTTCAAGCTTGTACCGCGTCTAAACAGAGTGAAACTTTTCTTTCAATCGGTAATAAATCTTCGATTAAAAATTGCTTACTATTTTAATTATAATTGCACTTTCATGACATAAAAAATCAAGTTATGGTTAAAAAGATCATTGCGAATCCACACCTTGATGTCGTAAAGGCAATAATGGTATTCACATGAAAATTTTTAATTAAAGATTGTCCATTCAGTTCAGCGTACCAAAATTCAAACTCTTTTATCAATGAATAGCATTAACCAAAAACATTTAACAGCGTGTCTTTCACTTTCAAACAAAAAGAAACTGTCAGTGTTGCCAGCATGGAAAGATCAATTTGAAAACATTCCAAATCGATCCTTAATTTGAGAAATTATCGATATCGGGCTCTCATTATTTCGAAACACATGCCACAATTAAACAGTTACATCTTTTATTATTGAACTGTTGTACTTGTTTCTAGTCTAAATAGTTTTTCATGTGCAAATCATTGTAATACCGGTAAAGAGCACCACTTTGCTGAAATCAGATTCCTCAACCTTGGTGAAACTCACTATCAACAAATAACAGAATTCTAAATGACTTTTGTACATAATTCAACTAATTTTATTTGAACGAAAACTTCACATTCAACAAATCAAAGCTTCCAGCAAATTAAAAGCTACCGATTTCTATTGCAAAAAGTTTTGTTGACTGCATATGCACACCTTTTTATTTGAACAAGTCCTTGCAAATTAAAATAATGAAATTATTTGCAATCGTGCCTCCCTCCTTTTATAAATGTTCATTTGGAACGCACCATTTCGGTTTAGTGTAATTGAAAAAAGGACGAAATATCACTAAAAAGCATTTTAATAAGATTTCTTTATACTTGAAAAACCTTGATAATGTGCCGAAGTTTAAACGGTGTGCTCCAATTTGCAAATTCGTAACCTCTTGCTCATAGTTATTTATAAAAAATAACGTGTGTGTGTGTTTGGGTATATGAATGAAAGAATGTGCGTGTGTGTGTTACCAGACCATATGATCTAAAGCTACCGCACTTGCTATGTACATATTTACTTTGGAGGATAAAAAAGTATTTCTAGACGGAGTTTTCTTCCTTTTTATAACATGAATTATTTTAAAATTAAGCTAACATTTGAATTTTTTTGTGATTATTTCCGAAAATATTACAGCACAAGACAGTTTTTTAAATCCTTTTAAAAATGACTTTTTTTTCATTGACAACAATGTTTCAACCTTTTAATTTTTAATGAATAGTGAATTAAAAAATATTGTAACTATATTTTTCAGCAATTAATTTCTCGCAAAATGAAAGTAGAATTTAACCTGCAAGAGCACGTTAAGAGTGCCAGTGCTTTGCTGTCACCTTGTCAGAAACTCAAACAGAATGATTAAATTAATTTTTATTGTAAATAAAACCGAGGAAAGTGTGATATTCAGCACGTGTTGAAATGGTAGCGTAATGTTATGGAATAAATATAAGCTGTGATATTGTCCGCATAATTCCACAACAGCTGATTGCAAATCAAAGACATATATAGTACAATGAAAAACAATCGTAAAGCTTCTATAATAATACGAGTTAGGTGACTATCGAAGTTTGAAGTTCAAATATATTTTGCTGGTAATTTATAAAAAGAGCAATGTACGTAAGTATTTAATTGAAAAATTTAGAGCGCATTATTCAGGGCGAACCAGCTGGTCGCCAAAGGCGGCTAGTTTATAATACATCTTTTTTTTAATAATTTGAAAAATTATTGAAGTAGCCTATAGTCTCAAATGCTGTTCGAGATCACCATTTATGTTTCGTCTAAAAACATGTTTATCTTTCATCAATCATTTTATAAGCATAATTAATCAATCTTGATATGCTATCTTATTGTGCTAGTATAATTCAAAATAATTAATTTTTTTTTATTAAAGTTTTCTCGCTAAATTAATTCTATTAATATAGTGAGCTTGAGACTGGTTGCCGAAGGCGACTGCTTCAAGTTTTAAACATCAGTTTACAAGACTTAAACAAGGTCAAACCGTCTTTACTACTTTTTTGCTTTCTCGTACTGGGTATACCCTTCGAGAAATTGATTTTTCCGATCAGATGCATTTAATAAGTCTTACTTTATGCTATGAAGATGCATACGGTTAAAAAGGGAGCAAATTCCTCGTATAAACTTCATTAAGATGTGCTAGATAATTGTATTTAAATTTTCGTTTTCCTCCTCTTCCCCTCTCCCTTTCTACAACAGAATCGTGAGATATAAAAGTAAAAACTTTTTCTTTCCCCCCCCCTTTTTTCTAACCTTATATATAAATTCTATTTATCTGTAAATATAATTTGTTGTCTACCTTTATCCCAACTTTAAAGTAGTGTTTAATAAAATTTTACTCTAATACAATCAAAGAATTACTGTTCTCATTTCTGTAAGTACTGAGTTCAGGAAACGTTTGTTCGAAATTTATTCTCTACCAACTTTTAAACTATCTGTTATGAATAAGGGAAGGTGCCTGGATATTGGTTTGTTCTTTTATTCAGTGTAAAAGGGATGAAGCGTTTCTATGGAAACCGCTGGGGAAGGCCATCTGTTAAATCCTCCGACGGGAACTATAAATTAAATAGGTTCCATATATTAAGAAGCATGTTTCATGAATGGGTAAGTTGCATACGTATTGATATCATTTCCTGGGGTTTCCTTTAACACACAAGGATCGGCTTTTCTTTAATTCCATTCCACCTTTTTCTTTTTTTTTTTTTTTTTTTTTTTTGAGAGAGAGAGAGAAGGGGGGGGGAGATTGCGAATTTTTTTTAAAAAATTTCCTTTTTCATTTTTGAAAATTGCTCTGTACGCAGACATTTTGAAATTTAAAGAATTCAAATAAACT
>JAPMOQ010018920.1:7418668-7429856 GCA_026543055.1 Argiope trifasciata
TTGCTCTGTACGCAGACATTTTGAAATTTAAAGAATTCAAATAAACTTTAAAAAAAAATCTTTTTTTTCTGTTAAATGAATGTTACGAAAAAGCTTTTGATTTAAATTATACGCATCCTTTTATTTTTCTTTATTTGAATTGTGCAAAGTGCATTTAACATTTATGCATTTTAAATCGTTTGACAATCAAAATCATGTTTAATTAGGTTTGAAGGTGCTTTGCTCATATCAGTAACCATTATCTTTACAATTTGAAATCTTTATTAATTTATAGCAGGCAAATTTTGCACACCGAGTGGATTCAAATTTCACTTAAGAATAGCCTGGCATGTAACCAAAATTCTAGTTTTTGACATTCAAAAATATATGTAATTGGACCACGGAATTGTAAAGATATTTTTATCAGTGTCGTTATAATTGCAAGCAATCTGATTTCAGTAACTAATGTTTTGCTGCAAAAATCAATGATTATATATTTTATTCCTTTTGATTTTTCGTTGTTAATCCTCTTTTACTTAAATATGTCATGTTGATTACGCTAAGGTGTTGCGTCAGCACATTTCTCTCGGTCTCGTTTTATAGGAAAGAGATATTCTACGTCAGATTTGCGTCATTGATGGCTTTAAAAGCTCAATTTCATATCATTTAGCTAGTTTTTCATAAAAAAAATATTGGCGGATAATCTCATTTAGTTATCCTATGAGAACTGAAAATCTGAACTGATACTGCGGCGTGTTCTTAAATTAACTGAACATTTCTCTACTATTAGTCAACTAATGAGCTACTTCATATAAATCCTTTGTAGAAATGAGGAAATATCGATATTAACCCTTTGCACTCGGAAAAGAAATGGGTAGTTATTCTCCCCAATACTTACTGTATTAAATGCTCCGAGAAATAAAAATGTATATTTGTTTTCTTTGAATTTTCCCGAAACTGTAGTCTGCTTCTTAGTACAACTCTGTGGGCATTTTTAACCATAAAAATTTAAAAAATAAATAAAAAGGCAAAAAAAAAAAAAAAAAAAAAATGCACCGTCTTGAATGGTGGGTGAGGGCATTATCCGAGTGTAAAGGATTATTAGTAAAAATGCACGTGCCAGTTTTGTCGTATAAGAAATGTTCTTTCATTCGTTTCAATTTAATTGCATATTCGTGTATTTATTTATTTATTCAAGAATTTAATATTCAGGCCAAATGTGAAATTGTAAAAAATGGAAGAAAACGAAGTAGTTAATTACCAAACTAATGAACCGAACATAAATACATAAGCTGAGTTTATCATTCTTACATCCTATGCAACAGATGTGTTTTAAATTTTAAAAGTGGTGACATCGTTGTAAAACAATTGCAAAAAAAGGGGGGGGGGGAGAAATATGTGATGTTTTAATCCTTTTAATCATCGGTTACTTTTCTAATAATAATTTGCTAAAATATTTTTGGAATAGAAATTAATCTAAATTCATTTCTTTATTCAATTTATCTCATAAATTAATGGCACCATACAGTTTGTTATAATTTGTGGTAAAAAATATTAAAATTTATTGATTTTTATTTCATAGAAATATTTGGATAAAACTTACATCTTTTAGCACATAAGCATATTTATATTTCAAAGTAATAACAATTAATTATACCTTTAAAAACACATGTGGTCGAAAAATATTTATTTTTAATTGGTTTTGAAATAACCGTAATTTGTCGTAAATTTGACAATAAAAACTTAGAAATGATCAAGAAACATTTCTGAACTGACTTGCAGATTTTGATTTACTTATCATTGACATTTTTAGATGAATTTGAGTAATAGATTTATGATTTCAATTGATTCATAATCTCGCCGATAATTTTAATAAATTGGTAATTTCTCATTCGGATATTATGTTATTAATTATATATTATCCCTGTATTGATATATATATAATATGATTTTTAGTTTCGTTTTGCTTCGTTTATTTAATATTAATTTAGATTTATTTCATAAATACGTTTTATTTCATTCGGTTTTTATTTTTGTTTACTTTATGCAGTTTAATTCTGAATTAAATTTTAATTTCGATTCCGACATAATTAGTTTCGGTTCAGTTTTTGATGATTCTGGAAATTGGTTTTAATTATTTAAGGATTTTATGATTGATTACTTATATATAATATTATTTAACTATTAATGCGCATTCCTAAGATATATTTTTAGCCAAATGTGTACTGTTTTTGGAAAGAAACGCAGAAAGCACTGCAGCGTTTTCCTGTAAACATTTTCTATTTTCTGGATTTAAAGTCTGACATTTTAGTTTTATAAGAGCAATCTTTTCTTCATACTGAATTAATATTTGTAATATAAGGATTTTGATAAATTTTCATTATAATTTCTTAATTCAACTGTGAATTATTAATTTATATTATTCGATTTCATTTGAATTATTATTTTCACTTTTTAAAAAATATAATAAACAACAATTTTATTTTTAAAAAATTTTAAGAAACCTTTTTTCCCCCTTTATTTTTTCTTTTTATAATTTTTAATAGAAACCTTAAATCTCTGAGCTGATTAAAATTGTAATTATTTCTGATAATTAAAAATTCGGTTAATAGAGACGATATTTTAAATCATGATTTTTCTCCTTTGATTAGGTTCTCAGAATTACTTGTTTGAAGTTACAAAAATAAATCCTCTTATACATTAATGCTTTAACAATTTTTTATTAATATCTTTTTATATGTATTTTAAGAAATAATTATTAAATATATTAAAAGGATTCCCAGATGTTGATTTTCACTTTATCTTCTACATTTTTCTCAGTGATTATTTAAAGGCGTGTTCTTAAAAGAATTAATTTTACCTGCTAAATAATTTTAAACTTTCTGGCACATTTGTAGTTCCACTTACTCATGTAAATGCACGGAATTTCCTTTGATTTCTGTTGGTGTGTTTAAGAATAAAACTGCGTTTTTATTTTACTTTGCCTCTCCCTCTCATAATAATCTCTTGTATATTCATACATTTTATAAAATTGTTTACTAGATTTTGCCACTTGAAAAATCGTTTCTTTTACTATCATAAATCCCTTTTGCTAAATATTATGACTTTATTAATTTTTTTAAGGTGCAGTAAAGTTTTTTTTAACGGACTAGTTGCCAAAGACCTTTCAAATAGATCCTTATAATCAGCGTTTTTCTATATTTCTATTAAAAGTTACAGTTGAGTTTTATAATAGTAATTACTTCATTACACTTGATTTCGTCTTTTGTTTTATTAAAAGCTTTTCACCTGATTAATAATTATCAAAATTAGATTGATAATGTTTTCACTTTTATTTTCTCGTATATTAAGTATAGAGAAAGTATAATCACCATCAAAAAATTCTAACTCAAGATTTTGATGAATCTCCACTTTTTAAACCTTCCCGAATTTGAAAAACACATTTTTAGAAAATGTCCCTTTGTTTGTATTGACAATGATAGCTGAAAACTCTTTTGAAATAGACGATTGAAACTTATTATACTTTTACATCAAATTTGCAGATTTCTTTCAAATTTTGAGTAAAATTCGTTCAGAGGAAATCCGTCTATCTGACTCTTCAATGAAAGTAAACGCGATAATTACAAAACGAAGAGAACTATATTGATAATTTGGTATGTTGATTTGGCATTTATAGTATAGAACACCTGTCAGATTTTGAGCCAAAAGCAACTGCGGGTTAACTATCTATCGGTCTTTACTTTCGGAAACATAAAAATATTGGGTTGTTCGGAAAGTCATTTCGTGGTTTTTTTTTTTTTTTTTTTTTGTCAAAATGAAAAGAAATTTTCGTTTAATGAATAAATTATTTATTAAATTATAAAATTGCCATTCTGGTCTAATACCTTTTGCCATATTTTTGGTAGTAACATGATTACACGCTCATAAAAGTTTTGGTCTTTGCTGTAAAAAAAACTGATCGAGGTGGTTTTTGGCCTCCTCATTTGAAGGAAAAATTTTGCAAATCAGTTCTGGTACTGATGTACTGTTAACACATCTTCTCCACACATATTGGCTAATTTATTTCTGGCTTGAACAGCATTTTTACCTTTTATAGCAAAAAAGAAAAAAATGACGAAAATGCTGTTTATTGCTCTCCATATTTAAAAGGGCACCATCCAAAAACTACTGCGAAGAATCAGCTGCACTTTTTCACACTCAAGCCTTGCTATATCAGCTCTTAAAACATAAAATGATTTTGCGGTTTAAGTATGAAATTGGGTGCAAAAAATGCAATTAAATCCTTTGTCAGGAAAAAACGAAATTACTTTCCGAACAACCTAATACATTAATTCAAAAAAGCTGTTGCTAAATATATCAAATTTGGTATAAAATATTGTGACTACAATTGTAGTTTCATGTCGAATTTTAGTTTCAGGCGGTTACGAGAAACTTTTCTAAAATGCAAATTCGATTTTTAAGTACTATAAACGCATGCCAGGGATTAATCGCCAAAATCGCAGAGGATTCAGTAAAAAAGGTAAATTCACGCCAAAAGTTAATATTTCTTAACTATTGTATGTCAATGCTATTTAAGGCATTCTCTAGTATAACAAATTTATTAGTATATGAGAAAGTTTTAAGGAAACCATTGTCCCTGTTTTTATTTTTAAAAAAAATAATAATAACTATTTCGTGTCCGATGAGTCTTAAAATTCTCATTTCCTTATCTTATTTGTTTGTTGAATTTCTTAATACAATAAGCAAAAATGATTAAAGAACCCGTCTTTATTTATTCCATTATAGATATATTTCGTAAATATATATGTGTGGGTATTTTCTTCTGATCCAAAATAGTTTCTGACGGAAGAAAATTCAAGTCTTGTATTAATATTTCCAACACGATATTCGACTATTTCTCTCTTTTCCACTCTGATCTTTTTCGAAATGGTAGGTCAAAACTCTGTGAAAGCATTTATAAAAATTCCTCAACTCGTATGTGTGGAGGTATATGAACCACCGTATCGTCTCATTTCTTATATCCTAAGGAAGGGGAGGTGGTAGAACCGAAAGATGGCCTTCCGGTATGCGAATGCTGGCTTTCCCCTTCTTTCTTTCCTCTCCGGCCGTGTTTCCGCAAAGCCCGATGGCACGTTCTGATGACAAATGGTACCGCTATCACTACCACCATTCCTTTCTTGTTTTGGGGTCGATTGCTTTGGGAGCAAAATTTTTATTTTTGTGGAGGGAAACACTTTTTTTTATTACTGTTTTGAATTTTTGTGTCATTTTAGTGGAATTATTAGAGCGAAATTTGTATGCTTCTATCTGTATTTGATTCAGTGTATTTTGAATATGAAATGCTGTGATAATGCAACTGCTTTTGTCCGTATTGGGGTGAATGGGCTTTCTAGTTTTCTTTTGTGAAGGATTTGGTTTTCCTAATTTTTGTAATGTAGATTAAGATATTATTGCCAGCTTTTTATGTAGAATGGAAAATAAATTATGTCATGTATATCTTTGTTATAATTGGATTTTTACTGTTGTACCGGCTTTAAAAAGACGTTTCAGTAGCATATAGAAAGTATATCACTAGTGCATGGCATTTGTTTTGACCCTTTTTAATAATTGTAAATTCGCTAACGTCTTCGCACCTTAAAACAGACACCCACAACGCCTATTTTCATCCTTATCTCCCCAATTGTTACTTTATTGGGATGTTTATCAGAAGAATATTAAGTATTATCCTTTAAGGACATGGATAGCAATGAAAAAGTATTACTCTTGTGATATTTTTAGTTTGTATGTTAAACAGCATATGCTTCTCATTTACTTAAATGTCTGTCGTGTGAATTTTCATTTCCGCATATTCTTGCTCGAACTATAGCCACGTGATAATTTCATCTTCAGATCTTGAGAATTTTGGATTCCAATCTGGATCCTCCCCTCACGAACTTTGTATAGAGGCCAGTGCACACTAAATCTGTTGAGGATCAAGTGACCTGGTGCAAACATGAAGTTTGGAGTGTCTGTATTTCAGGTCCTTTCGATCTACCGTTTACGAAATTATGAAGTTTAACCCGAAATTCTTTTATATTGTTTTTAGATAAGATAAATTAATATATCTAAAGACGAATTTTGCTTTGGTCTACTTTGAAGTGTAGAACAGCGCGAAATTTTGAATACAGCATGGAACTGGATTTAATCTGGCTTTAAAATTCCTTGGAATACATGGTAAAACATCGCTTTCAAGATCAGAGAATTTCTGATTCGAAACCAGATTCCACAAAAAAAATTGTAAGTGGTCTACTGCACTTAAATCCATAGGTGTCCAAACTACTGGAACTGTTGTTGTGATAGGAAGTGTAGAAAGGGATGTCGGTTCATGTGTCTTCCACACCATCTGACCATGATTCAGAAGTACGGTTCTTTCTAAAATACTTTACTTGTAGCTATATGTATAACAGAAAGTAATAATATATCTCGTTTATTTTATATGCGTTATTTATCTAACTCGCTGAATTTACCAGTTGCTATGCCTTGACTAATTTGATTTCAATTCTTATAGTTTCTGTTCATTAAAAAAAGTTTTAGTTGGCGCTATTTCTCTTGTAATAGAACATATCGAACTGCTCTAGAAGTAGCTTCCAAAATTCTTGGATTCTAGCTATTACCAGCGATTCTGTTTGTGGGTAAATTTTGATGCACATGTTGGAAAAACTGAAATAATGACAAAAAAAATTGAAACTAACCTAAAAACGATACGTTTAAAAGTAGAAGCACATACAAAAAATATAGAACATAAATACAGTTTAATAACAAAAACACAACTAACCTAAAAACAATTTATTTACATTGTATACCCAAAATAAAACAAAACAGCAAATCAAGTCCGTATTTATTTAAAATCAAGTCAAATCCATTTTATTTATTGATTGAGATAGCTACTGCAGTATTTTACACATAATTTTGAAACTTTTAATTCAAATGAAAACACAGTTGTCAACAATTACGCGCGAACTTTCGCCAATTGGCATAACTCACATGTCTTGACTTTCCTACGTCATTTAGGGTAACGCAATGCAGATTAGAAATTTTTTATTTCCTTTATTCTTTCTTTTAATTTAAAAGTACTTCAGAATGAATACGAAAGATCGATTCATTAACAACATTTGATTTAAAATATATCAAACCCAAAAGAAATAGAATCTTTTGGAATAATTGGTCGAAATTCTGCTAAACTTTAACTCGGCTGTGTTGGGGAAAAACAAAACAAAACAAAACAAAACTGGAGCCTTACTTATTTTTGGCGAGACTTGAGCCCAGCATTTTCGTACGAAAGTTAGTTTTTAATTAATAAAAAAATTAACCACTTAATTAACCGGAATAAAAAGTAGCCTATGTACTATTCCTGACTATAATCTATCTTAGTGTTAAATTTCATCAAATTCCATCCAGCCGTTCTGGTGTGATTGAGTAACAAACAAACATGCATCCATCCATCGACCAAACATCCAAACTTTCACATTTATAATATTAGTATAGACTCCCTTTATACGTTTTATTATTTTGGGAATCATCTTGAAGTTTTTGAGTAATTGCTTCTCTTTATGTGGTTTAAAGCATCTATATTTGAGTTTCTTAAAAAACTTTTAAAACATTTTACTTTGCTATTAAATTAAAAGTCTGTACATGAGACTTTTTCCCACTATACAGTTATTTTCTTTTCATTAGTTCCATTCAAAATTCTGCTCTCTGTTTAAAGTTCTTTTTCCTTTTTAAATCGTTCTTTTATTGTATTTCATTTAAATGCTCGTAGGGTTGAAAGTTAGCGTTTTGTGATGGTAGATAATGAATCGCCATTTTTGAAACATGTAATTACCATATTACCTATCCTCTGAAACAAAACTTTATGTGTAACCACGAATGTTGAAATGTGTCATGTTAATAAATTATGTTTTATTTATGAAACTAGCCGCCTTTGGCGACCAGCTGGTTCGCCATGAGTAATACGTTCTAAAATTTCCTATTAAATCCCATATTCATTAGCCAAAATTTAAGAAATAGTTAAAGTTAAAAGATTCAGTTATTAGTAGTTAAAGAGTCGGTAACTTTATTCGAAAAAACTTTTTGAGTTTAATGCTCTAATAATTTATCAATTATACTTCCAAAATATTAAAAATGTTTTTTTCGGTGATATTGCCAAAATGTTAAAGTTTTTTAAAGAAAGCGAAAAAGGGAAAAAATTATTGAAATAATGATACAGATATTGCAAACGATTATAGAAATATGCCATTAAGTCGAGATTTCAATACATATCCTGTCTAAATTCAATCAGGTTTACCGTAAATAAAGCAGATTAATTGAATTAATCATTTAGATATTGCAAACGATCTTAGAATCCTTTGCCTTGCATTTATTTTTTTAGAAGATATCACATTTTATATTTATGTTATTTTATCCAGTCACGTGCTGAAAGTTGTATTTTTTTAGATTTGATTTGCGATGAAAGTTGTTGCTTTTTTATTTGAACTTCCGGCATTCTTTTATTTTATCCAGTCACGTGATAAAAACATAGTTAAAATATTTCTTTAAAAATTCGTTAAAAATAGAAGCTTGCGTTATAAATTTTAAAAACTGATACCGTTAGAAAGCTAATTTTTTTTATCTTTAAATTGATATAAAAATCATGTTTGTGCAATAATATTTTCCGAAGTTATAGCGGAAAAACGTCGAAATTTTGCTTAAATTTTAATTAATTCAAATTCTAATTAAAAATTCGAAAAAAGGGCTCCGAGGTGCACATTCCCGACCTCCAAGGTATACATGTACCAAATTTGGTAGCTGTAGGTCCAACGGTCTGGCCTGTAGAGCGCCAACACACACACACACACACACACACACACATTGAGCTTTATTATAAGTATAGATTACAATTGTGTGATTTCATTCCCATGTCTTATACATAAAAATAATCGGAATGTGATGCTGTTTCTTTCTTATGACATCAGGTTCATTTGCACACATGAATTTTTCTTTACCTGTATTAATCAATAAATATTAATTTTACTGATTCTACCTAATAGTAAATCCTTTACCGATACTATGTGCTTAAAATTGTGAAATGTGACTTCAACATTAACCTATAAAAATTTTTTTTTTACTATTCGAACAGGTTTTGATAATCTTTATTGAAACTACATTTTCTGCTGAAAAGTCACTTTAAGAATAAATTAACATTTGTCTTCCAGAAACATCATTTCAGTGGTTATTTCTACCACTGTGTCAGAATTACCCAACTTCCTTGGCGGCCTACCAATTTTAAATACTGACTTACTATTTTGAATACAAAGTGTCGTCAATTGTCTGAGTTATCGTGTCTGTTGTTGTACTTATATGTAGGTTAGTGGGTAATCTCAACTGAAAAGCGAAGTCACAAACTGTCCTTTAGAATAACGTTAACATTTTGTGGGACCATTTCCAGCAGATTTGATAGCCTGACATTTCACACTGCCTCTTATCATTGAAAATAATTTTCTTTAAAAACTGTTGATGTGCATACTTTCTCAACTCTTAGTTTTCTAACAAAAAGAAAGTGCATTTATTTGCATTGTAGCTTTAAAATGACGGTTGTCTCATCTTTAACACACTTTTTTTTCCTTAAAGAAATCAATAAATAGAAGTATCTTAGTATAAATAAGTCATTGAGACTATGTCTTTATGTTTGTTCCTATTTCCTAATTTTTTTCTTCCATTGTTTACTCCATCGCATAATGACCTAGATGATTTCAACAACAAAAAACAAAAAAAAAACCTTTGCACTTTTATTAATTACTAGCCGCCTTTGGCGACCAGCTGGTTCTCCATGAGTAATGCGTTCTAAAATTTTCAATTAAATCACATATTCATTAGCCTAGAAGTAATTCCGGGAATTGATTGGCCTAAAAGCAATATTTTCTTTAAGATGATGGACGAGAAGTTCTAAAAGAACACCTTTTCCTAATAATATTCTTTAATTTTATAAATCAATCAGTTTTAACTATCGGTTATGCTTCCAAAATATTTAAAAATGTTTTTTTCGATAATGTTGCCAAAATATGAAATATGTTTTTATTTTCAAAGAAAGCGAGAAAGGGAAAAAAGTATTGAATTAATGATACAGATATTGCAAGCGATTACATAAATATGCCATTAAGTCGCGATTTCAATGCATATCCTGTCTAAATTCAATCAGGTTTACTGTAAATAAAGATAATTTATGGAATTAATGATTTAGATATTGCAAAAGATCATAGAATTATTTGCATTTATTTTTTAAAGAAAATATCACATTTTATATTTATTTTATTTTATCCTGTCACGTGCTGACAGTTGCATTTCTGTAGATTTATTTTGCGATGATAATTTTTTTTTATTTGAACTTCCGGCATTCTTTTATTTTATCCAGTCACGTGATAAAAACATGGTTAAAATATTTCTTTAAAAATTCGTTAAAAATAGAAGCTTACGTTATAAATTAAAAAAACTGATATCGTTAGAAAGCTAATTTTTTTATCTTTAAATTGATGTAAAAATCATGTTTGTCCAATGATATTTTCGGAAGTTATAACGGAAAAACGTCGAAATTTTGCTTAAATTTTAATTAATTCAAATTCTAATTAAAAATTCGAAAAAAGGGCTCCGAGGTGCACATTCCGAACCTCCAAGGTATGCATGTACCAAATTTGGTAGCTGTAGGTCCAACGGTCTGGCCTGTAGAGCGCCAACACACACACACACACACACACACATTGAGCTTTATTATAAGTATAGATGAATAAATACTATCAATTTTTCAAATTTCAAAAATTTATTATTATTTAATTATATACCCTGCTTTTATCAGTTTTGCATTATTATTATTATTATATACTTTTTTTTGAAAGCATATGCGTTTTTAAAAGGTTGACGTAGAACTATGACATCATAGTTGTTATTTTCATAGAATGTTTTTTTTTTTTTTTTAATAATGTGTTCAAAAAAAAAAGTCTCTTTCTTCCAGTGGGGAAATATCACTTTATTCTTTCTTAAAGTGAAAATATTAAAGAAATTGTTTTATGATCTCAAAAATTAGAAAATAGAATTTGTGTTTACAAAAATTTATTGTTTTCATGATTTATATTATTATTTAATATTTTTTATTTTAAATTATTCATTATATTATTCATTATTTAATATTTTTTATTTTAAA
>JAPMOQ010018920.1:7429866-7448011 GCA_026543055.1 Argiope trifasciata
TAAATTATTCATTATATTATTCATTATTTAATATTTTTTATTTTAAAAGTAATAAAATAATGTTCTCACGTGATAACTTTAAATTTGTGGTTACATATCATTTAATATTTTTTTTTTCAGTTGTTATGAATTCTTAAAAACACCCTCGGGGCCGATTCTCAGATTTATATTTAAAAAAATGTAGTTACTTCTATGCTAGGAAATGTTATTGCTATAATATTGCCTATTTGCTTGTGTTTTTTCCCACTGTGGGATGTGAAATGTGCTAGAATAATACTCGAATAGAACTCGGGACCTTTGGGTCTGAAGCCCAGTTACATAACCTCAGGACAAAAGCAATTGCTCATTCCCCTTAGATGTTATCTGGTTTATTAAGATATCACCACACTACCTGCAATATAAAATTTTGTTTGGTTTTCGTGTAATAAGTCCTTTTTAAAGATAATTGTTTCGGTTCTCAATGCCTCCGCTTAATTGGCTGCTTCAAGAGTTATCTCCCGCCCCTTAGCAATATCAACGTTATATAAATTTTGAAATGTTTTTTTCCCGATATCATCGAAAGACAGACACCAAATTGCGCCAAGTACTTTTCTGTAATTTGAAGCTCACCAGATAAAGCCCCTTCGCATAGCTTTTTAAAAGAAACTTTGAATCAAAACAACTAACTTTTTTTTGAAACCGACATAAATGTATTTGTCCAACTCTTCTTGATTTTCTCACTTAGACAATACATCTTCTTTTCGGTTCTCTTTACGTCTTGGAACATATCGCCAGGGGCATAGAGCTGATATGCCAGGAGCCGTCGGAGAAATGGGAAGCTTTCGAATTTTACGGCTAAGTTTACAAGCAAGAATTTTCTTCCCCCATCCAATGGATTTGCGTGGATTGCAATAACATTGCGTGGACATTTGGATGGACTATGCGTAATGTAGCGCATTTTGTATTGTAGTATAACAGAAGGGGAGGAAACAAGTATGCATTTTGGATGCCTTCCTTTCAAGAACTCTCGATATATATATATATATATATATATATGTTTGTGTTCATCGCATTCGTATATTCGTAAATATGAGGGACAACCCATAAAGGGATTTGGTCCAATTCAAGGCGGATAAAAACACGTGTACCAAATTTCATCCATGTAGCTCATTCTCGTGTTCAAATGAATGTGGACAGACATATTTTCTTAAAGACTTTTTTTAAACCTATAAACTTGTTTTTAGAACCCCATGCGAAACCATTTTCTCTAGATATGGGCATTTTAGAGTAACCTAATTTTTTCCCCCTCTCAGAATAACGTGTAAAACGTGAAACATACTCATGAAATACTAATTGTTTTAACACAGGTATGAGATTTTCTTTTTGTCTACAAAAAATAAAAAATGATATCGTCTGTCAGCGATTTAGAAACTATTTCAAGACTAAAAGATGTTTGTGGTAAGAACACAATCTTCTTCAAAAATGTTAATACCGTTAATAGTGCATTTATTTTTTATATAAAAACTATTTGCCCTAAACAAATCTGTTCAATAATTCATGAAATGTTCAAATGGTACGTAAGGGGATGGTAGACTCTATTAGGCATTTTTGTGACTTTTTTCATTTAGAGTTAAGAAATTTTTTAGACCTTGTATTAAAATATAAATACGCAAATTTCTTTCGTAAAAAATTTATATAATATTGAAATTTCAAAATATTTCAGGCTACATAGTTTTTAATTTTTCCTATTATTGTATTTCTTTATTACCCAATTTTATATCAATTATTTGGGAAAAAAACTGTGTATGATTTTGTAATTTCAATTTGTCCATTTTTTTAGAAATATTTTTAACTAGCCGCCTTTGGCGACCAGCTGATTCATCATGATGTTGCAAACAATTATAGAAACCTTGGCTTTACATTTATTTTTTTAGAAACTATCTCATTTTATAATGGAAAAAAATTATTGATGATACAGATATTGCAAACGATTATACGATTAAGTCGGGATTTCAATGCATATCCTGTCTAAATTCAATCAGGTTTACCGTAAATAAAGAAGATTTGTTGAATTAATTATTTAGATATTGCAAACGATTATAGAAACCTTTACTTTGCGTTTATTTTTTTAGAAAATATCACATTTTATATTTCTTTTATTTTATCCAGTCACGTGCTAAAAGTTGCATTTTTTTTAGATTTATTTTGCGATGATAGTTTTTTTTATTTGAACTTCCGTCATTGCTTTATTTTATCCAGTCATGTGCTAAAAAAATATGGTTGAAATATTTCTTTAAAAATTCGTTAAAAATAGAAGCTTAAGTTATACATTAAAACACTGATATCATTAGAAAGCTAATTTTTTTTAATCTTCAAATTAATGTAAAAATCATGTTTGTGCGCTAATATTTTCAGAAGCTATAGCCGAAAAACGTCGAAATTTCGCTTAAATTTTAATTAATTCAAATTCTAATTAAAAATTCGAAAAGGGGCGCCGAGGTGCACATTCCCGACCTCCAAGGTATGCATGTACCTAATTTGGTAGCTGTAGGTCCAACGGTCTGGCCTGTAGAGCGCCAATACACACACACACACACACACACACTCATTGAGCTTTATTACAAGTATAGATATAGATGTACATTTACTGAATTTTCGTAAGAATGTTGTTTCCTGAACTAAAATTTACTTAAATAAAAAAAAATCGGGAAAAAATGCTTATCCTATTTTTATTTAATGTTTAATAGAAATCTTTATTATAAATTCTATTTAAGTTAAATTACAATATCATTTTGAGGAGAGTAATTAAAATCTGCTTTTTCAAGCTTGGCTTTGAAAAATTCATTGTGCGATGTATAACACTATATACACCGAAGAGCCATTACATCATGACCACCCTCCATCAATGAGAACGGGCTCACCCAGGAGCAGAACCACTGCGCGTGCGTGGTTGATATTGGAGTATATAAAACGGGTAATCAGTGTCTTTCTAAACATAGTGCTATTAGCGACATAATGGGAAAAGCAGCGGATTTATCAGACTTTGATAAAGGTCAAATCGTTATGGCTCGGCGACTCGGAACATCAATATCAGAAACGGCGCATTTAGTGCGCTGTTCATGTGCAGTTGTTGTGAGCACATATCAAAGGTGGTGCAGGGATGGTGAAACGGCAAGTCGCCGGCCAAAAGTGTGTCATCCACGGCGCATTGATTCCAGAGGAGACCGGAGATTGCTACGCATTGATCGCCGAGACCGAAGAGCTACAACAGCCGAAATCACTGCCAGCTACAACAGTGTTGACCCAGGCTGTGTTTCTCAACACACTGTGCAGCGTACATTGCTGCGTATGGGCCTACACTGCCAGAGGCCGAAGCATGTCCCTGCACTAACGGAACGTCATCGCCAGATACGTCTGCTATGGGCCAAGAAACATCGGAATTAGACACCAGAGGAATGGAAGAAGGTTGCATGGTCCGATGAATCACGTTTTCTGGTCCATCATCTCGACGGGCGTGTGAGAATACGCCTATTTCCAAATGAATCCCTTGCTCCCGGATGCACAGTTGGACGGAGACAAGCCTGTGGTGGGGGTATTATGGTGTGGGCAATGTTTTCACGGAGCACATTACGACCCATAATCCCCACAGAACAATCCTTGACGTCTGGAAGGTACGTGAATATGGTTGCAGACCAGGTTCACCCATTCATGGCAACAGTGTTTCCTGCGGGGGATGGCGTGTACCAACAGGATAATGCACCATGTCATAAGGATCGAATCGTCATGGATTGGTTCGAGGAACATTCCAGTGACTTTCAAATCATGTCTTGGCCCCCAAACTCACCTGACATTAATCCAATAGAGAATTTGTGGTCCTACTTGGAAAACCAAATTCGTGTTGCCACGCTACCCCCTCGCAATGTGAGGGAATTGCAGGACCAGTTGGTGAGCGCTTGGTACCAGATACCTCAGACTACCTATCAGCTCCTTGTGGAATCAATGCCACGGCGGGTACGAGCAGTTTTGAAGGCTAAAGGTGGTCCTACATGTTATTAGCAGGGTGGTCATAATGTAATGGCTCTTCGGTGTATATTGATGAGGAAACGATAAAAATAAAATTTCGTGTTTCTATCCATTTTTGCTTATTTCAAAGTTCACAGTCCCCCCCTTATGGATAAAGATAAAACTGCGTTATACTGATAAAATATTTATTAAACAAATATTATTAAATTGCAAATAATTGTCCCCCCCCCGCGCTTCTCGTATACTTTTAAAAAAAATTGAATTGTATACAATCACGACTGATGGCTTAACCAGTGTTATCTCTGAGAAATATTTTATTCAAAATTCACATTAATTTAAATAACAATGAGACCATCGTTTGGGAATTCCAAAGGGTGGATGTTCGAATAGGCCTTTTTCTCTTATCTATAAATCAAAATAAATAAATGAAAGTTCTCGTCAAACTTCAAATATTTATGAAACCCTTTACATTTCCACCTATTTGAATTTTAAATTTGCAGATCAAATTGATGAAATTGATTGTAATTTGTATCGACCTTTTGGGGGCATCCGCATCTTGAATGAAAAAGATGCTCCTCCCACTCGCTTGGCGTGGCCGTCAATGACGCCAGTAGTGTGTGTGTGTGAACGGCCTCCGGTCTCTGCTGAGTGAGCCAGAAATGGAAAGAAAAATCCTTATGTCTGAAGAGACCTCTCGGCGAGACTCACTGTCTCTCAACACTGCGTATTTGGTGGCTGCAGCATTTATGAAATTCTTTGTTTATCTCCGCCGCTTTTTGCTGGTGGTGCTGGTTGTGTTTGGGACTCGCTGGTTGTTGGAAGAATGAATTGCGATTGATCATTGCTCTGCTGGGGAAAAAACTAGTTGGTTCTGTGCCATCGAAAATACAGTGACTAATCCGAATCCATTTAATTTGATTTTTTTCTCTCTGAGCCCTTGATTTTTTTTTTTATGGAATTACGGAATTTGTATTTAGATTAATATAGAGTCAAAAATAAAAATTGTGAAGCGTTAATTATTTTTTTACATGCTAAATCTGCTCATAATTTAATTCAGTAATTTTTAAGTTAACTTTTTGAAATTCTAAATTCAGTCAAGGACTTTCCTGTTATGCATATTCGCAGTCTTAAAAGCCATCAACCTTTTTTATAATAAAGCTCAATGTGTGTGTGTGTTGGCTCTCTACAAGCCAGATCATTGGACCTATAGCTACCGAATTTGGGAATTGTATACCTTGGAGGTCGGGAATGTGCACCTCAGGTCCCTTTTTTCGAATTTTTAATTAGAATTAATTAGAAATTAAGCGAAAGTTCAACGTTTTCCCGCTATAAGTTGTGAAAACATTATCGCACAAAGATTATTTTTTCAACAAATTAAAGATTAAAAAATTAGGCTTCTAATGGTATCAGTATTTTAACATGCAATTTAAGCCTCTATTTTCAAAGAAGTATTTTACTATATTTTTCAACAAAATATTTCGGACAAAACAATAAAATTTAATCTGATCGAGCACGTTCAAGTGAAAGGGAAAAAATTGTCTTTTATAAATATATTGCCATCAGATTGACAAAAACTCACATTAAAAAATAATTTTTGCAAATTAAACATATAAAAGTGTAATCTTCAGCACGTGTCTGCATGAAATGAAATAAATATGAAATATATTTTTTTTTAAAAGGAAATGTAAAGAACCTTTTTTGTAACTTTTACATTATTATTAATTAAATAAATCAGCTTTATTTAAGACAAACATGGTTTAATATATATAAATATGTATTCAATTCAAGGTCTAACGGCTAATTTGTAAAACTTTAATAGAAATGCGTCGATAAAAAGGTTCTAAATAACTACATAATTTGTAACATGAGTCTATAAATGCTTTAAAAAATAGAGAATATTTAGCTTTTAAATAAAAACAGATATACTTTAATCAACTCAGTCTCTAAAACTGACTGATTTATGAATATTTAAAGATCACTATTCAATAAAAACAGGTAATTTTTAACCACTTCATCGACCATTCCAAAGACGATACCCCAATCAATGCCCAGGATTTTTTAAGACTGACTGGCCTGTGAATGGAAATGTTGAATGTTCCAAACATTTCTATTCAAAACTTCATAAGTCGATCAAATTTGATAGCAGAAGATAGAAACCTTGATTTATTTATTTGAAAGTTGAAGCTTCAATAATATTTCGTAGAATATGATTCCTTAGAACTAAAAGTGTATAAAATTTAGACTTAATTTTTTTTAATTATGTTTATTTACCAAAATAAAATAAAATATTATTGTTCGCTTCATTTAAATCTTTTTGAAAGTAAAATTAAAACCTGAATTTTTAGATGAATCTGAGTAATTTTTGTTGAATAATTCTTGAAAAATTACATAAATTACTGTAATAATTCAATAATACACATAATGATTCTCTTTTACTTACATTTTTAAAAAATGCTTGGTATCGGTGAAATTGTTTTATATCAATTTGCAATTTAATCATTTCAACTTTAATTTAAAGTTTAAATTTTGCAAGAGCTGACAGATAATTAGAGATATATATATTATACATTATGGGCTTAAGGCCTTTATAATTGCATGAGGGAATTATATGACAATTAAAATATGAACCTTAAAAATATTTTGATGAAGTAGCTCTTAAGACAAGTTGTATAAAGTATTTAGGTGACAATGACGTCACAAAAAATATTTAGTTGACAATGACGTTGCATAAAGTATTTGGCTGATAATTGTAAATAGCAGTAAGAATGGCTAACCAGCTAGTCGCCAAAGGCGGCTAGTCGGTAATAAATCCAACTGTGCACGTGTTTCGAGATTCATTGCATAATTGTCATAGAAAGTTTTGTATTTGTTTATTGAAATTTCATTTGGGGGGGGGGGAGGATTATTGTTAAAGATTTACATTTTTTGATTAATTTTAGCATTTTATTCGAATTTATTATTGTGTGTTTTTTTACTTCATATTATTTATTAAAATTAGTACATATTCAAAATAATTTCACTCCTTTTTCTAGAATAAAAAAGTTTCACTTCCCCCTGTTGTAGTCATTTTCACATCCATTTTCTAATCTAATTTTTGAAAACATTGCGCATTTGTAGTGGCCCTTGCCATCCAGAAATCTTTACTTTGTTAATTAAAATAAGAGTTGATGTCCTTTATAATTACACTGTTTGAAAGAATAAGAAAATGACTGTTTGAATTTCTAACTATAGATAGTTGTGAAATATTTTTTTCATACAAATTTAGAAAGACATAAAATTGTATTCCTTTTATTTCCTAATGCTGATAGTTATATAAAATATCGTATGGAACTTTGTCTAAATATTTAAGTTTGCTTTTATTTGTAGTAGTATTCAGAAGGGGAAAATCCAAGCAAATTAAGCTAAATATTTGTTTTTAAAATACACGATTTAATTTTGGCAAATATGGTTTGTGGAAAAAATTATTACGGTTGGTAGCTCATTCTCTTCTTTTTCTGTTTATAATTTAAAATACGATGATTATAATTAAAAACTCCTTTATATCACAATCCCTGTCGTGTATGAAATTAAAATGAGAGGGTGTGTTCCCTTCCCCCACTTCCTTCCTGTTATATGTAATATATTAAATATAACATGAAATTAATGAATATTAAATGAAATTCTATTTTAGGAACGATTCTACTTGTCGTTATTTCTATAACGTTAAAATGCCATTATTATTCATATTCGTTTCATTTTATACTATTTAATAATAAAGCATTTATAGTTTATTGTATTGCTGTGCAATTGCTTTGTGAGAAATATGCAATCTATTCGATCATTTCTTCTGATGAAAAAAGCAATTGTCTGAAAGAAAATCTACTTCCGTCACAGAACCAAAAACGAGGGTCGATTTCATATCAAAAAAAAAAAAAATGTATCTCACGTACCGAATGACAGATCTTTTTTCTCCGTGGGGAAAAAAGTTCCTCCTCCCTCTGAAAATGGACGTGTCATTGCTGCTTAAGAAAATCTTGTAGTTTTGTCATTACGCTTATGATTGATGTATAAAGACATGTTTTGGACGATAATCTCCTTCCTCTGCCGTTTCTTTTAACAGTGCCACAGAAATGTTATTGGAGGGTGGAAAGTAATCTCTTTGTTACAGACTTCATTTCATTCTTAATGTGTTTATTTGGATCGTTTTCATTCTTGGTCTTGAAATTTTAACATAGTTTCACCTCTGCTATATTCTTACTTTTTAATTTATATGTATTGAAAAATTCATAACATATCGTTTATATCAGATTAATATGCGACTTGATTTTTTATATATTATGATGGAAGTGCTGTAAAGTGGACTATTGAAACTGAAAGTTAAAATCATATCAATAAAAATTAATCTAATCTGTATTTTTTTTTAACTAAAATGAATTTACAAATTGTTTTTATGATTTAAATAGTTGCCATATAATGGTAGTACTATAGCAGTAATTATAGTTCGTAAAATTGAGTTCCGAAGATTTAATTTCTTAACATGTTCACGTTATTCATAATTAACCGCCTTTGACGACCAGTTGCTTTACCTTGAATATTGTTTGCGCTATTTCTAATTAAAATTCTTTCGCATGACTTAATGATTCCCCCATTAAAATATTATTGGGTGTATAAAATGTATCCAAAACATCAAATTGTAACAGACATCAAAGAATGGTAGTTCAACAGTCCTACATCTGCTCTGATCATTATGCGTATGATCCATCCTAATAGAGTCAAGTCTTATGACATCTTAGAATTATTAAAAGCATATCTTTTCAGGGTTATTTATCATCTTTCATATATCGTAACTTTTCCTTCTAGTTTCTCTAGTAAACTGCGCAAATATTAAAAATTCTTTTTCAGCTGACAACAATGAAGAAAATCACGTTGTTAAGCATGTGACAAATCTATAAAAACATTTTGAAACTTCAGTTCTCTACGACATGAAAAGTATATAAAAGGCATTTTTTTAAAAACTTGCCGAAATTCAGGAAATTTTTGGTATTAAAACAACAATTTTAAAATGGTGTAAAAACTAATTTTGCAATATTTTTAAGCATTGCAATTGAAAGATACTGAAATTATATTATTTTTTACGTATATTATTTTATTACATTATTAGAATTACACAAAAATTAGAATTATTACATTATTAGAATTATATTATTTTATTACATTAAAATTGTAATTAAAAAAATTAAATCATTTCAAGATGTGCATTTCCATCCAAAGTCTATATTACTATATCCTCCAAAGTCTATAGTACTAAATTTACTGACTGTAGGTGTACTGTCACTATCACCAATTCACATTTTTTTGATTATTAGTAAAGATTACTATCATTAATTATTATTAGTCATATCAGTTATTATTATTAGTCAAGATTACAAAATACTCTTTAAATAATTGAACACTTTGCATATAATGATTATTCTACTGAGATTTTCTTGAAATTATAAAAATGAATTTGTAAGTACATATTACTACGTATTTACTGTTTTGACATCAATCAATGATCAGAGGAATCACGGACGTAACTGATTTTCGCTGTTTTCTTTTATATCTAATTGTTCTTTTGTTTTCCCCCACTCAACACCGCGAATTTTACGACCCGTTACAGTTTGCGGATGTTATTATTATAGTACTTAAGATGAATCCCTTCCCCCCTCCTTTGCTTTCATGAGTTACAAAAAAGAAAGAAAAATCATTTCCCAATAATAATTTTTCAAGTCATGAAAATGAACTCCATTACCAATTTTGGCTTTCTTTCTGAAAAATTCACTACCTTGATTACTCGTTATTGTCCTTGACGAAAATATTCCCATTCTATTAATTTCCAATATATAGGAAGAAAAATAATAAACACTTGCTATTGTTTTTTAAAATATGTATACGTAATACTTTTTAAAACCTTATGTATACGTAAGATTACGAAGCATTAAAAACATTTTTTAGTTAAAATAAGATCACCCGTTACATCTAAACAATATTAAAATCTAGTAGTTCCTGGAGCAATTACAGCTGACAATACTTCAATCTTCTATTGACTTAAATAGCTAGATTAAAGACATTAATTCATTTTAAAAGTGTCACATTTCTGAATTTTTTAAAAAAAATCAGACACGTGAGATAAAATGTTAATTTCAAATTTGCTTATCTTCTTTTTCTGAATAGACAATATGGAAATTATTTGAAATACTGGAACAAGACATGTGAAAGACCCCCCCCCCTACTGTTTTCGAAATTGTATTAGTCGAAAAACGTTGCAATTGTTGGTCAGAAAGCTTAAGTAGATATTCCCTCCTATTACTAAATTTACTAGATATAAAATATACTTCAAAAAAAAAAAACTCAGAATTAAAATATTTGTATTTAAAAAATCTTTCAAATTAATAATATTTTATTGAAATGTAATATAATACAAATCTTCTCCCTTACAACAATAATATTTGATATCCTATTTTGGGGTGCCAAATTCGACAGTCACTATACGTTCTCTTTTAAAATCACACAAATGCAAATTTGTATGCACGAAGTTAAACAGTTACATAAAATTCTAACTTTTAGACAAGATCTTATAACATGAGTCGTGGGTTCGTGTTAACACCATTTTGTGGAAATTCTTGACGGAATACTGCGGAATTTGTTTACATTTTGCGCGTTCTCTTCACAGTGTAACGTCATGTTTCGTGTGCATGGAATCTATAATTTCTCTTAACTTAATGGCACTGGTGTGTGCACAAAATTCGGAGTAAATTGATTCTATTGCTTGAGCTTTTTTAATGCACATTTTGTTTTAAAGATGATGAGTAATAATGAATATAAACGCTATGGAGGGGGATTAGATGTTAATATACTTTGAAAGTCCAAATTACTTGCCTGATGAAAGTTTCAATTACATTAATATTTTCCGAGAAAATAAGATCTGTGACGTATATTACAAGTCCCTCCCCTCTCATTTCTTTGTGATGGAATTAATTCTTCTAATAATGAGCGCATTTACAAGGAATAAATTAACACAATAGACTTTTAATGAATAATTATCGAATCATAGAGGAATGGTAGTAAATGGTATTTGTGGCATTATTCTTGAAGTAGGAATAGTATTAATTTTTATTGAGTCGACCAATTATTTTCTAGACGGGACGCTGAAAAACAGTTTCAAATGTTGCACAAATAGAATATTTTCTAATTAATCAGTTAAATCGTTTGCCTTCAAAATAATTGCACTATATTTCTTAGTTTTAAAGACATAATAATGAGTTTTATTGATTTGTGAAAAAAATTGATCAGACATTTTTAGTCTCTTTATATTTTATTTTTTTTTTTAATTTTATTTTGTGCAATTTATTTTAGGCATTTGCAATTCACAAAAGCCTCTTTTTACTAATTGTAAGGATGTAGCTAAATTTTCAATTTTTTTTATGAATTTTAAATTTTTTAAAGTTTTATATGTCTTTATTATGTCTTGCTTATTATTATGCACCTGCAATATGCTTAATAACAAATTAATTATTAATTGTTGTTTTTGGATTTTGTACGTTAAACTTTATTAAATGAAATTAATAGTTTTTAAATAATTCTGAAAATGTAGGGAATCTGGCTGAATTTTTCCTACATAGCAATAGTCCATGTATGGCTCTAAAATATGACTGAATATGAAATATTTGTGATGAATCTGAGTAATTTTTATCCAAGTTATCTAACTCCATTGAATTATGCTCTATAGTAAGAAAATACGAAGCTTTGTTACGATGGAAGTTCGAAGAAAACATTTATAACTATTTAAGTATTGAGCATAACCATATTATGTGGATATTAATACTTTATTGTAATTTATTGTATTTTTTTTTAATTTGAAAAATGCTTGTATAAATAAATTACTTTTTTAGATATAGTAACTTTTTGATTTTTAAATTGTTGTATTGAAACTTTTCTGATCTGAAAAAGAACTAGGTCGTGCTGCCATCTGTCGATAACCATATAAAGTTTTTTACTTTCTAATATCAAAGGATAGGAAGTGGATGATCTTCTGTCACTGCCACTAATTTACTATCATTTCTATCTTTAAAGTTATTATTATTTAGATAACAAACAATATAGCAGCAATTATCCCTAATCCGTTTGCCATTCATGACCCCTCACTGCCAAAAAAAGTTTTTAAGAGAAGAATATGGATATATATTCAAATATCTTTTTTTCCCCCATCTCTACTCCACACACACACGCACGCACACTCACACGCGCACACACACACACTAAATAAATTAGTAATATAAACAAAGTAAAGGACCACCCTCAGGCAATGATTCAAAATAGGGGATTTTTTCTGTGAGAGACCTCGGACAATGTGCAAAAGAACTGACCCCTCGTGACCCGAAAATTAAGGTAAAAGAGACATACCAGTTTAAACAGCGAAAAACAAAAACAAAGCAACATTAAAAGCATCACCAAATGACACAAAAAATATTTAACTAAAATTAAAACCGACCAACCGATTAATTAATTAAGGAAGCAAAAAGAGAAAGAAATACTTGCGAAAGGAGAATATTATATCTCCCCCAACTGCTGTTCTAGTTATAATACAGTGTAAATAAAGATAAATGTAGTTTATTAGCGCCATCTATTTTACTAATATTTCATCATTTTTTTTATTAAAATATTTATATTGCAATAGTTTTGGGGAAAATCATTATTGTTAAAAATTTTAATAAAACTATTTGTTCCTTTTATAAATGAACTTTTGTTATTACAAATTGTTTTAATTTTATTAAATTGGGAGAAAATTAAATTTTTGAAAATTTTAGAGCTAAGATTAGAGTGATAATTACAGAGTTTAATTATTTTAAAGCTGAATTCGTCTTTTTTATCATAAATACCAACTATTGTTTTATCATTAGCAATTTCGATCCTCAAATCTAGATAAGTAGCTTCAAGATGATTTTTATTTGTTTTTGTTAAAATTAATTCTTTAGGATAGCAGTTAGTAACAATATTGATATTCTCTAAGTTTTGTTTTAATTTTTGATTAAGTGGTTTGTTTTAATTTTGGTTTAATATTTTTTGTGTCATTTGATGTTTATAATTTTGCTTTGTTTTTATGTATTTTGCTGTTTAAATTGGTATCTCTTTTACCTTAATTTTCGGGTCACGAGGGTTTAGCTCTTTTGGACATTGTCCTTATCCTCCTTATCTTGAATCATTGCCTGAGGATGGCTCTTGAAGAAGTCATATATATATATATACTAGCTAACCCGACAGACTTCGTCCTGTCAAAAAGATTTGTAATGTGGCAGTTCTTGTGCCTACGTACTTTAAAAAATTCTCCTGAACAGAACCGTCACCCTGGTGATAGGGCGTTGTGAATAAAAAATAATTAAATAAAACATATATAAGGATTTAAAAGTAAATAATCGCTTTATTGTTAATCATGTGAATCATAATTATTATTATTATCATTGTAGTGCTTTGTGGTATACGATGTTTTTTGTTTGATTACCTGGCGCATAGATAAACAAATCTGATGGTTTTCCAACACGGGAACAGGCAACATACAATTGACCATGTGAGAAACATGGGTTTTCTAGATTAATACCACAAACACTTAATGATTGCCCCTGGGACTTGTTTATAGTCATAGCAAAAGCAAGCCGCACTGGAAACTGTAGTCGTTTAAACTCAAATGGCACATCAGTCGGAATCATTGGGATGCGCGGTATGAGAACATCTTCTCCTTTATACTTTCCTTTGAGTATAGTTGCTTCTATCACATTGTTTAGTAATTTTTTTATCGCTAACCTTGTACCGTTGCAAAGACGCGGTTGGTTGATATTTCGCAACATTATAACCACCGATCCAACCTTTAATTGAAGATTGTGAGGTGGCAATCCTGGCAAATCCAGCGAGTTTAAAAATTCCGGTGGATAGTTGACTACATCATCTTGATTAGTAGCCGAATCAACTGATTTATATATCCTCAATTCGCCTGTAATTTGTTCTTGAATTTTGAAATTTAATTCATTTACATCTATGTTTTTTGCAGCCAGTATAGCTCGTTCGCTCAACCAATCATGGTTTTTGTAATTTTGAGAAACATCTGGAAACACCTTCTGAATAAGTTCATCTTTTGATCGAGTTAACTGACAAAAACTTTGAGGAAAGTTAATACAGCCAGTCAACATGTCTATAGGAAATTTGCCATTACCAATGTCAATGAGTTGTTTAGAGAATATGTTTCCAGATTGGTCATTTTGCAACTCGACACGCATATTCTTGCTTAAATGAAGTACTTTGACATGTTTCCACAAATTGGAGGACTTTAGACATGCATTGAGTTCATCAGCTGGCGTTGATCGTGGAATCACTGGCAATGTTTGACGAAAATCTCCTGCTAATAAAATCATTGCACCACCAAATCGGTTATTATTGCTCCGTAGATCTTTTAAGGTTCTGTCTAAAGCCTCCAAAGATTTTTTATGTGCCATCGTGCATTCATCCCAAACAATCAATTTACATTGCTGCAAAACCTTTGCCATTGCAGAGTTCTTCGAAACGTTGCAGGTTGGAGTTTCATTGCTTTGCATATTTAATGGCAATTTTAGTGCTGAATGGGCTGTTCGACCACCTTCAAGCAAAGTTGCTGCGATTCCCGACGAAGCGAGTGCAAGTGCAATTTTATTTTGTGAGCGAATTGTTGCTAATATTAATGAAATCAAAAAAGTTTTTCCTGTACCACCAGGTGCATCTAAGAAGTAAATCCCTCCAGTTTCATCATTTGTTACTTTCATAAGAGTTTCAAATACATACTTCTGTTGTTCATTTAACAGTGGAAGATTTGTTTGAATTAATTCTTTCAAAGCGTTGAGATCATACATTTTTTCTCGATGCAACTCTTGGTTAAAAGCGTCATGCATTGGACGATTGGGCGCGGTCAGGCCTAATTGAATTAATAGTTTGTTTGACATTATCAAGCACATGTCCTCAATTGAAATCAATGCTTCATTGTAAATTTCTTCACTGATTTGTATATTTGGATTTCCCATTCTTTTCCGTATTTGATAAAAAATATCATCACACATATAATCTTTGTACTTGATCCACAAATCAATTGGGTTTGATGGGAAGCATGTAGATATGATTATAGAAAACAATGTTCGTATTTGATGAGCGTGTGATGATATTACAGCATCATTGAGAGTTTGATCCCAATGAGCGTCATTTTCAAGCAATTGCAAACGTTGACAGGCTTCTCTGTAGGATCCACACAATTCACCGTCAACAGTTCGTAACTGTTGGAATGATGTTGGGCCACGTACATTGACTAATAGCAGTCGTAAATAAAAACATTCATCATTGCTTGGATGTACTGAATAAATTCGACCAATCGCATCGGTGGAATATACATCTGTATATCCTGGAACTGGTTTTCCTTGTTTCCGTCGTATAAATCTCCTTGAGGATTGATTCCAGGTATAATATTTTGGCATTTCAGAATATAGCAATCTTTTTGCGAAATCATCGTTTTGGCATGTCTCAAAAAAACTGGTTAATGTAGTAGATGGTGGCTGAGCAGCTCTTTGTACTGCGTTCTGTGCTGTAAAATACACTCTTTGTCCATTTTCTAAATGCACAGCTAAGTGAACAACAGAAGGGTGTCTCTCATGAATAGGAAAAGAAAATATTCGCCAAACTGCTTCATTACTACTGACATAGCGGCCCATTTGGTATTGGGTAACTTCATCATTGGAATTCTCTGCACCAATTCCAATCACAGCCATATCACTCCCTTTGGTTACATATTTGCAAATGTATTTAATAGATTTCACTGAATGGCAAGATTCAACGTTGATGTGTGCTTTGAATGTCTTTGATAAAATGGGTGAATATGGAACAATCCAACGATTATCTATTTCAATATCTTGTTGATTTAATTTGACAATTGTTGATTTTCCATTGTCTGCTGTCGATCTGCGACGATACAATGGATAACCGTCATTACCAGTAATTGTTTCCGATATTAATGTCCGCGGATATCGTTTTGAACATTTACCATCCATCATACACGGTGAATTTTGATTAAGATTTCCACATGGACCATGTATCATGTTTTTGATAACTACCTCATGCAATCCAGGATCTACTTGTACATTAGGGATTTCAGCTGATATCACTGCATCAACTTCATTTGGCCTTATCTTTTCAACCAACCAAATCAAAATGTGTGCATGTGGCAATCCTCGTTTCTGCCACTCCACAGAATACATCCAGCAGCGTGTCTCACCAAACACATTATGTTTTACGATGAAATCCATTAAAGATTTCAACTTTTGTCTAAAGACTCTGGCTGTAATATCATGACGATCAATGGGTGATTGCCCAGGGAATAACTCCTGCTTGATTTCTATCCATTGCGGATTGCATGTAAATGTGATGAACAAATCTGCTGTACCATAATGACGAACATACGACATGGCATCTTGAGCATATTCGTGCATATGCCGAGGGCTTCCGATGTATGTTGCTGGAAGAATAGTCATCCGACCGACATTCTGTGCATTTCCATCAGTATTAATCGCATCTCGAAGGTGAATATACTCTTCAGATCGGAGTTTGGTTTGATTCAACCTGATGAATGTTAATCTCTCCGTTTCAATTTTAACATACATGTCAACAACATATTTGTGATATAATCGCCGACATTTCAATATGTGATTATCTTCATTTTCCCGAATCATTAGGCGGTATGAATAATAGTTCATTGAACTGACTTTTTTGTTGGTTTCAGAACCTGTAAATAGATTTTGTTTTAATAACATTCAAATATAAAATTAAAATACATAATATAATGACTGAGATATTATCGCCATAGCTAAATTAATATTTTAGTTACCTGTAATGGGATTTATCATTTTTATTGAGAAATCGTAGCCATCTTCACCTTGCCAAAATATAATGGGATATTGCAGTGCATCATATGAGCGGTGTGTTTCCTTTATACGTTGTAATTGATCATTCCGACGATGTAAAACAATATCACGGGATTCTAAGTTTTCTCCAACTACAACGATAGCAACTTCATCAATAGTTGGTGCATTAAAACGTCTTGTATGTTGACCTGCAGGTGTTTTATCAGCTCTGATTACAATTTTGTGATTATCGGATGGCATCAGATCCAGGGCAGTTTTAAACAATATAATCAATTGATTGTGTTGATGAAATAAAGTTTGTAATTGTTCTACAATAGACCTCTTTACTAAATTGTTATGTGCACAACGCAGATCAATTTCTTGTGGTGAATTGCCCATAAAATAAATTTGCAGGAATTTGTTGTCGCTATCTGACACTGGTAACAGCGAACCTGCTCTGTGATATATTTGCCCTTGTATCTGTAAATAAAAAAAAAATATTATGGTGTGGTATAAATTAATGGATTGTCAGTGATCAAACTTAAATAATATTTGATCTTAAAAAGTATATATTTAGTTTTAACTAATATCTATCAAATATAAAATATAATAAAAGTGTCACTGAAACTGAATCACCATATAATATAATGACTAAGTGATATATAAGTGATTAAGAAATTGAAGATTAGTGACACATCTTAACTTTGGTGACAGAAAATTTTGTTCGCTAAAATAATTATGAGTAACTGCTATAATACATACTTTGAAAGTTGGCATAAAATTTTCCCGAACTACATTTGTTGCCCCAAATGAAGTCATTTGAAAGCAATTGTTATATTGTTGGATATGTGTCAAAAAGTGTATAGAATCTGTTCCTATTCCTGAAACCAATGAGTACAATGGTTCTGGTGGTGGATCCAATGGTATCAATTTCACTTTACCATTTGCGCAACACAATCCATTGGCTTCGTTTTTGTATTTTAATGCCTTACAGTGTGAGCAAACCGAGTTCATAGAACCAATAACAACACATTGGTAGTTACTGTAGTCAATTGACACATCGTAACTGAAAGCAGCTCGATTCAAACTTTCTCGATTATTAGTTGAATGTCGCGCTCGCGCTTCACGCTTTTGTGATATCCGAATTCTTTCACGTTCATTTCCGTCGTAACGTTCTTGTGCAGTACGATTAGATCGGTAATTAGCTTGGTTTGTAGCAT
>JAPMOQ010018920.1:7448021-7590479 GCA_026543055.1 Argiope trifasciata
TTCGTGTATCAGTTCACAAAAGCAAACTCAGTAGATTAGGTAACAGACAACTTTTTTTTTTTTTTTTTAATTTGATATGACTTGAAGTCAAATCCTTTTAAGCCGTACGAATTGTTTTATTTATTTAAAATTTGGATATTAAAAATAACAAAACACTGTTGGTAACGCGATTTTTGTTTTACTGATGTAATAACGTGGAAACTGATGCATTTTATCTCGCGTGCCGAAACTAATACAAAAGAAACGCGAGTTTCGGAACGCGACATTATTACTTTATACCATAGCAATAAATCTCAAATTGACTACGTTTTAGTTACAAATCATTTGTATGGGAAAAAGAAAAGGGCTATTTTTAGGGTTTTTCAAGCAATAATTCTAATTTTTCTCGCCGTAAAAACCATCCTTGAACTTCAACGAACATTTTAAAAAAAGATTTGGCCAAATTGGTCCAGGCGTTGTTGAGTTATGCGCTTACCAACACATTTTGCGATTCATTTTTATATTATAGATATATATATATATATATAATATTACATGAACAGACATCAGCACTGAAATCAGATCAATATTGAAACTTTTGCTATTCGAAAAGCAGTGTCACCATCCTCCTGTCCATTGTAAAACTTTTTAGAAATCTATTTTATTTTCAACGAATGCTTTTCTATTCCTCCTTTTTCTTTTCGTTTCTCTAAAGAAAAGAAAAATCGTGTGATCCTGCAACAGCTGGTACCGTAGCGGGAAAATGAGAAAATCCCGCACTGCTGATGGATGACGATTTGTTATTACTTGCGACCGCATTCTATCTGAACATCAATCTGCTGCACTGCTTCAGATAGAAAAATTATGCACCGAGTTGTCTCATTGTTCCTCGATTTTGGAGCTCTCGACTTGTATTCATAATTCAGAAATTTGAGATATTCTATTATTTAGATTTGATAATTTTTTTTCCAGTTATGTCTGTTAATATCATTTTCCTTTTATCTTGCTTTTCTTTTATCATGGAACTCTTGATTTTGAATATTTCTTAATATAAAATTCTTAAGAATAGAATTTAAAAGATCATAGCTTTCGCTGTTCAATAGCAAAGATCCGTTCAACGTTTCATTTTCCACCAAAAATCTATTGCTTGTAATGGATCGATGTGTATTGCAAAAGACATATGGTCTATTGAATTTCATTTTTGCATTTGCTGAACCTACTTTCTATTAGCATACTAATATGTAGCATTAAAAAAATTGTTAAGAATGGAGTGTAGTGGCTAATGTGTCAATGTTTTTTTTTTATATTGAATCATTAATAAATTTTTATTTACATTTGATACAGGAATGCCATTTGCCGTAACCAAGCATGAGTTTATCGTGTCAAAAATTTGAAAACATAAAAGCTCGTGGTCGGATCTTACTGGACATGCATCTTGTCAGTCTGTAATATCGAGATCCAGTCATAATTATTTAAGCATGCAATATTTTCCGAACCGAATTTTCAATTATGCCATCAGTGTGTCTTCAAATACATCTGAACCTGTTCGTATCTGGAATGCATTGCGCTAACAATAAATGCACCTCATTGAGGGGTTTGGCCGAAGAACGTGTTACCTAAATTTAAATATTCATTGAATTGGATTGACCCGTATAAAAGTTATGTTCCTCTTCCCCCATGTGCCAAGATCAGAACCGATTGAATCTGTATTTTGAGAAAGGCTATTTGAATTTCCTATTTAAATAAATTTTTACTTTTATTTTGTGGTTAGTCATTGATTTCACTTAACCGTGATTATCATGACAAAACATAAACAAGTGAAAAATCCAGATGTTACATATGCTATTATCTTCCTAAACATATTATACTTAATATTCTGTGAATATTCATATTATCTTTATGAATTTTTGCAATAAGAATTGAATTTTAAGACTTAGCTGTAAAATTTACATCATACGAAAATACAGAATAATATTTTTTTTTTTTATATCTCAGTACAGAGTATGAAGGAACTATGTAATGATTACATTAGTTATTTTAAAATACCTGGTGCAAGGAACCATAAAAGTTGAAAAAATCTCAATTAAAAATACATCTTATAGTGAAACAGTGTCGCAAAAAATTAAAATTACACGCTTGGAAACCTATTTTATAAGACAAATGATAATCTGTGTTATCCACAAAATATTATTTGTGTATGATTTTTTAAAATAGGCTGGCCTGAACGGCTATGAAATCACATTTCCAATAAATATTCGGGAATTGTAATGCTTCATGAAGTTCAGACAATGTAATTCTCGAAAAAAGAATTTTTTATTTTATTTCTGATTTTTTAATGTAGTGTTTATTATTATTATTTATCTGACTATTGTTTTCAGTGTTTCAAAAGCTCCTTTTAAAAAAAGAGAGAGAGGTTGAGTTTCCAAGTTTCTTATATAAGTAGTATAAAATGATGAAATTCAACACTGTGTTGAATGAGGGATGAAATTTATTACCGAAATAAGATCCCCCCCCCCCCACCTCTCGGTACACTTTGCTTCCTGGATCTGAATAGCTCAATATGAAATTTGAAGAAAGTACCATTGCTTCCTACCCGCCTCTTATGCAGTTCCTCGTCTTGTAATGATTGTAATGAGGCAGATCGCGTATTGTGTTGTTTTTATTTAGTTTTATGTATGTTTGGTAAGATTATATTGATTCTGTTTACACGAAAATGTATTTTCTGTAGTTGAATGAATCCTCCCCCTTTCAGGGGATCGATTTCTCTCAAACTTAATAAACTATATAGGTCGTATTGATAACTCATATTAAGAAGTGCATGGCATCATTTGATATAGTATATTTTCAATATAAAAATGCTTCGCGTGTTTTTTTTAAATCTTTATTTAATGAATAATTTCAGAATATAAAAGATCGAATGAAAATCCATTAAAATTATTATTTTGCAAATTTTTACTGATTTCTTTTTTTTTATAGTAACTTTTTCTGACGTCAGACATGAAATGTTTTAAAATTCCCCTTCATACCCCTCAAATACAAATGCAGGTTCGATTTGTTGGTTTTCGTGTAGAAATAAAGAGTCATATATTAAAATGCAATTGCAGATTAAAGTTTAACTGGTGTGTAATCTTTTGAAATCGTTTTATTTTATACGTTGCCTCGTGTTATTAAATACCACCCCACCCCTTTAAAAACTTTACAATGCTGGTTTAGAATTGACTTTTGTCTTTTCGCCTAAAAATAATCATGTGTAATTTATTGAAATACAACTGCAAATAATTATTTTCCCCTCTGACTTCTTTGAAGAAGTTTGATTGATGTGTAATATTTTGTAATCGTTTTTAATGCTAGGTGTGAGTTCGGAATATTGGATAAATTATATAATTTCTGTTGTTGTTCAAAGCCTCTTATCTGAGATCTGCAGATTGTGTTATACAGAGTATCAACAGTAATTTTAGCCAGTAGCTAATTTCTAAACACTAGAAATTAGTTACTGTACCAGAGAGCTAACGTTTATACCCAATTCTAAACCGTTATAATTAAGCATAAATTTAAGAAAATACGAAGTTTATTTTTCTGTTCATTGTTAATCATATTCAGTAAATAAACTTGACGACAAATATTTTGAACTAAAGGAACCAAAGCCTCTTTAAAGACTAAAAATTAGTTACTTAATAAATTTTAATCCCAGAAAATAAAATGGATTTTTGTTTAAAATGTTTACTTAGCAAGAAATATTTTATAAAATGTTACTAATAGGATCTATCGACTATGTGATTCTTGACTTCATTTATAGTATTTTTCAATAACTGATAATAGTTTGATTATCCATTGCTCGAACATTTTATTAAATTCTGTGATTCATTTATGTTTGAATATTCTGTTGTATTCTATTCGAGAAATACTATGAGTTATTATATGCAGCATTCATTTTTACTTCGGAATAAAATGTATTGTTAGATTTCGTTTCAAACATTTGAAAGTCCTTATGATGTAAGTGCTTGTTTTGTTACGAAATTTTTGCATTGAATTCTAGAATATATTCTTACATTTGAATACTAGATGCATTTTAAATGACATCTGTGGAGTTCACATTTTACCTACGACTTGGAGTTTTCTTCTCTCTTTTTTAAAAAAATGCTTCTACATTCTTCCCCCCCCCCCTTTTATCTCTTGAAACACAAGTTTGATTTATGACCACCTATCTTCTTCCTTAGAGTTTAGTTCCTTGAAAAAGTGTTTTAAGATATTCTTAAATTTTCCTCCCTTTCGGAATGGTTTTTCTCCCATCTTTTAGTGCTGAAATATTCAATTCTTAATTGTATTTGATATTACATTAATTTTTTTATTAGGCTTGGTTTTTCTCCCCCTTCTTTTTTTTTTATTTATTTTTATTTATTTTTAATGATGCTCAGTATTCTTGAAGTGAAAATCTTGAAAGTGTAAATGTGTCTATCAAACAAGCAATGAAATGGATGTTTTGTGGCTCTTGCTTGATAAATTTTTGTATTATTCTACTTATATTAGTCTCGCTAGCTCTCTAAATACTTGAATTGGTAGTAGTTAAATATTTTACAAAAAAGCATGCGTTTTTTTATAAGAGAACTTTTTTCATCCATTTATGTTTCATGTCTGTTATTAACCACTTTCTTTATACTAATTGAGTAGTTGTCAATTTTTAAATGTACACAAGACTAAGATAAGAAAGAAATTTGATCTAAATAAGGAATAGACATATAATTCAGTAATTTCGCGTAAGAAATATGTCAAAAATATAGATATAAATAATACGAAAATAATATTAAAATGTCCCAGAAAATCAACTATTAATAAAGCTTTAAAAAGCTTTTATGTCTATATTATATAAAAGATTTTTTTAAGATTTTGTTTCGATGCGATTTTTTAATTATCACTTTCCTTTAATTATAATCAAAGCAGTTCCGTTTTTTAAACTCTTTAGAACTCAGATGTGAAAAATGTTTTCTCACTTCATATTCGACCTCGTTAAAAATGTAATCTTTCTTTGATAGGCTTTTCATTAAGTTAATGAGGCAAGTCAGGTTTTATGAGTATGCTTGTTTTCTAAACCTGCTCGTTATTCAGAATCTGAACTACGAATCCTCGATTTTGATTAAATGTAATTTTTTAAATAGAATGTAATTTTACCAGCAAATTACAGAAGAATAATTTTATTTCGTGAGTAGATTGTTACGGCATTTAATTATGTTTACATGCTTACAAAAGTACGTACAATCGACAACTTGATGAATAAGTTCTGAATTTTGTCTACCTACCTGCTCAAGCTTTCGGGTTACGTGGTAATTTGTACTTAGACAGATAGACTTCCTTTAAATGGATTTCGTTCAGAAACGTGTTAGACTTAACACCAAATTTACATATATTCCAAAAGAAAAAAGTAAAATTGATAAACCACAGAATAATTGCAAATAAAATTAATAAGAATTTATTTTTCATATCTACTTTATTTATATCTAGATCCAAATATGGCCCTGATGAATTAGCCATTGATCTTCGATTTCAGCCAGACTCTTCCATATGCTGAGAGGGAGGAAAATATATAATTTAGAACCGATCGCACGGAAACAATAAGATCATAATATATGCAGTTGTGAGAAACTCGACTACTTCCCCGTCTTCTTAATTCTTTGTATTGATATATCTTCAATCACTTGTTATGAAACGGCAAAATACAGTCATATGGGGCTAGTTTTAATCAATGACCGTGCTCTAACTCAGTGCTCCGCAACCGGTGTGCCGCGGCACTCTGGTGTATCATGAGCCAGATACGGGTGTGCCGCGGTCAGATACATTGTATTTGACATTTTGCAATTTTTCATCATGTATTTAATACAGAATGACAATTTTTTTTCATAATAATGTCTATTTTTCTAAATATACTGTAGAATAATTACTATAACTAAATAATTATTCTATGGTCCCCTGGTGAGAACAGTTGAAAACTGCATAGTGTGTTGTGCCGAATATAAAACTTTTGTGTTCATTGAAACAAGCGCAGGTATCACATTAATAATTATTATGATTGCGTAGAAATAAATATGTTATGATTTGATGTATGTATACTTTTAAAATAAAAAAACAAACATTTATTGTAAAATTTGTGTATCAATACCTATATACTTTAGCTTTTGGTGTGCCGCGGAATTCCGGAAAGAAATAAGGTGCGTCATAGTGAGAAAAAGTTGCGGAGAACTGCTCTAACTTATAAAAATAGATTTGTTTGATTTTAAACAATTTTTACATCATATCGTCAGTTTTTGATAGCCCGATTATTTTGAAGAAACTGTTGTAGATCTCACTTTATTTGCTTTTTATATAAATTCTTCACTTCTGTTTCGCTTTCACTAATTCCCTTATTTTATGCCTTAACGTTTAAAAAGGTGAACTCGCAATAAATGGAACATTGCATCTGTAGAAATTGCAATGTTGCAGGGAATATTGCAATAGAAATGCCTAATGAATTTCAAAACTGGTGCCTTTTTAGATATTTACTAACGTTAACATGGATAGATACTAACTAAACTATTTACAAAACTTGTTGCTCCTTCCAAATTCCATCCGTTGATTTCAGTGCTTGCCACGCAAGTTTTCGTTCTCGCTGGTGGCAGTTGACAAACATTATGTGAACAAGAGGCGGAAGCGCCATCTGTGCTCAATCCACATCAGGGAAAAAATATTTTGCTAAGTAAAAAGCGTACCTTTGTTAGAATGGTTTTTGAATAATTTTAAACTTCCTGATAATTTTGTTTTGATATATAAAGTGCAATAATTTTAAGATAAGTAATGATATTTCTCCTAAGATTTTTCAACGATTTTTTCATTTTATACTTCCATAAGCTAGTTTATTAATGGCCTTAAGATTTGACACATGTAAATTTTCTATTGAAATTTTACCTCAAACTTTTCAAAAACACTAAGTCAAAAAAAGTCAGTTTTCAGACCACTTACACTAAAAGTGTAAGTGGTCTGAAAACATATTCTAAAACACTGCTGACTGCTCTCTCAAGTTGTGAAACATTTATGAAACACGCTCATTTTATCTCTGGATTAGGAAAAAGACAGCTTAATAACTTTATTACTATGTGATAAATTCCGTTGATAATGGGGAATGTCAAAATGTGCCGCTCTCAACCTAGGCATACTTTCTTGAATAAAGCGAATCCATGTTTTTAAACATTTCTCCTATTCATAAAGGGTGTTAACTTCAGTCTTTGGTGGTTTTAAAAGGTTTCTTTATCGGTAAATTAGGACTTAAGATGCTCGTAGCCAAGTGTCTGACGCGTTCTAAACGATCTCCTAAACAATCCACTGTCAATTTACATGTAAATTTGTTTTGTCTTACAATTATTTTTTAATAAATGTTTTCTACATTATAATTCTACATTTTCTGATAACTGCAAAAGTGTATTAATTCTTTTTATTTCTTTTACAGGTAAGTTTTACGCAATTGAATTTTCCTTGTAAGATTGTTTTGAAAGCAGTTACTTAAGTCAAGTGAGTTTTTAAAAAAAAATCACTATTTTTTAAAAATTTTATATGGCTATTTGCTTTTTGTTATTTATTTATGTATAACTTTTTAATGTTTAAACTTCCTCCTAGTTAATTGTATAATAATGTTGTTTGACATTTCTATTTTATAAGTCCTTAAGTGTAATTTATTTTGCATGTTATACTATCATCTATCAGTGTTTTTGTTTATTGGTTATTTACTTAATTTTCCTTCTTTAAAATTGTCGTTGTAAAAATAATTTACATACAGTTATAAAATAAATAAATTTACAGTAATTTAATTAAAAACTTTTATTAGTATATTAAGAAGTAGGATTTTTTTTAAAAGTATGTTGTACATAAATAATATGCAATTCATTCTTTTACTTGTGGAACTGTGGAATGTTTTTCTCTCCATTTGTTTCACATTTAGGGGCATCGCGTGTATGAAATTACTATTTAATGAAATCAATCGATTATACGATTATTTTAATATCCGAAGTTTTAAAATAATGCATTTTCATCACGAACACAGGTAATACAAAATTTGTACGCATTGGAAAGAGAGAGAAAAATAGATTTTAAAAACTTAGTTTTAGTAGCAAATCAAATGTTACACTTAAATGTGTAATAAATATTACTTATTCCCCTAAATTCAATTCCATATTATTTCAGAATTTTCACTTTTCTTTGTATGATTATTCAACATGAGCCTTCGAAATCAGTTTATTTTAAATAAGAAATTGTTATAAAAGACCGTTATAAATACTTCATCTATGCATAAAAATGTGCATAAATCCAGTTGTTATGCATCAAATTTTATTATACTGAGGTATAGGATTTTTTAATTAGTGTTTTAATAAAATTAATATCTTATTTAGTAACTACTTTTGAATTAGAATTATATATATATATAATATATATATATATATATTACTCTTAAAATTAGGCATTCTCCGCTGTTCTGTAAGGTTCAGCATTTATTTGAAATTTAACTTATTTTGAAAACAACTACAAAAAAAACATAAATAAAGATAAATAATATCAGTATATTAAATAACAGTTGAATTATGAGTCAAATACTGAAGTAGATATTAGTGAATATTAATTATTGTGTATATTTGCATAAAATTTTCTTGAAATTCCAAAATTTTTAAAATGAGCGACCATTTTGGACTTGACTGTACAATAAGTAGAAATAAATATATTTAATAAAACGCTATTTTGCATTTGAAAGATAAAAATTTGTAATGATGAACTTCTGCAATAGTCTAAAAGTTTCATGAACTTTTTTTCATTTTTAAATGGTAAAAGTAAAATGCATATATATTTCATAAACTATATAAGGCTGTGAAGGTGATCAGTTTTTATATAATTATGTAATGAAAGAAATATTCATCAACATTTTCTTTCTCCCGAATGCTAAATGAAATGCCATTTATAAACTTAAAACGTGATTTTTCTTATTTTTGTCGCATGTAATTATTCAGAGAAAACAAAACTTGATCATATATGTTAATGATTCATGACTGTTTGATATAAACTTTCTTTAATAATTTCTGAACCAGATGTATAGCTTCAACTTTTATTATTGAAATTATTCGATTCTTAATAGGATGTGATGCGATAAAATGTGGCATTAATTTTTAATTATCTTGAATTAATTTTAAAATTTATATTAACTCGTGTGTTCTGTGTAATATATTTGATTTAAAAAAAGCTTTCATATTGCCCTAAAACCTATATCAGTATGTAATTACACAATCGGCCGCGTACTTGTTTCCACTATTTCAATTTTCGAATAACTAACATTGAAGTTCACATCTAATAAAATTTGAATCATATTTTGTTTAAAAAACAGGAAATATTGAATCTAATTTGTAGATTTACTGAATTAACATAAAGAGCATAAGAACTACTAAAAAAATCATTTCAAAACTAGAATTCATTACGTTATAGAATGTTTTATGTGCGAATTTTTGCAACAAATGTTATCTTAGAATGAAAAAGTCTTGAACTTAAATACATACATCTTTAAAATCTGGTGGGATATTGCATTCGGCATGGCTTTTATGTCCAAATTTCCTAAATGGTTAATGTATTTTCTTGAAAACGCGTGCAGCTTTCCAACCTTTCCTTTTGTATATGAAGAAATAGAGTTCAAGTATAAAGCAAAGGAAATAATAATAAATTTATTTCCTCTTACATTATGAAATTGCTGGTTCAAAAGAATCTCATAATATTCCAGTCTTCCCTCTTTTAAAAAATGACCTGTCCCTATCATGGGTGCTCGCGCATCCATTGGAAGCGCGCGGTATTCCCAACTGATGAAGAGAATCAGAAAAGGGGGTGTGTGAGAGCACGTGTGTTGTTTCTCCCACCGACAATCTTTCAGGTACACCTTCCCGTCTTCTCTCCCCTTTGTCCCTCCAGCATAGCTTTCTTTTAAACTGAAAATGAACTCTGCTCTGGAAGAATGATGCCTCCCTACTCTTAACCGGAATAAAATTTCGGACGGAATCTTTCATTTTTATTTTACCCTTACTAAAAAAAACTATTCGTTTTATAAAAACTCTTAAGGTATATTTTGGAAAGAATGTGAAAGTGGTCATTGGATGGATAGATATAATTTTAAAACGAACGTGAATAAAGTAGTCATTGAGTGCATAAAGAGATTCGTGATTTTTACTGGAATTTTATGTGTGTAAATTGCTTCGCTGCTTAGAGTGTATTGCTACGTTTCTCTTTGGCAGTATTAAAAGCATACAAAGATTTCTGTATGTATTTTTAAAATGCTTACGATTGCAAATCAAAGGAGTTTCAATTGTTATATCTTAAAATACTCGTACAATCATGTCATCATATTATTATGACAGACTAGAGAACTTTATTAAAAAATGGTGACTAAAATGGAAAAACTTAACACGTTTTCTTATTTCGTCAAAATTGTGAAACTATTTAAATGATTTGTAGTGCTGCATTATTATACAGACATTTTTATTTATTTATTATAAGTTAGAATGCGGCGTAGTCGAAGCATTTCTACAAATTCATGCAATGCTTCCTTGGCTCTTAAGAAATAAATACATTTCTCAAATTACTTTTTTCTCTACCTCCAAGAATTTTTGACAATCAAAATTTATTTTTATTCTATTTCCTAATAAATTTCAGTAGGAATTTACTCAGGATTCATGTTATTTCATTGTTATTCTCTCGTTCTGATTTCTTTTTTTGACCTACAACTTTTCGGTATGGTGAGCATGTGGGTACTATGCGACATTTTGCACCTGTCTTCTTTGTACTCTTAAATCGTTATGATTCATCGATTGTGGTGAAAAGAAAATGGCTGTTAATGGATTAAACAATTGTGGCGTGAAAAATGTGCAAAATTTGCTTAAGATGCATGGGGTGCAATGTCTTCAGCGTTTTCTTCAAGTAAGTAATTTCTTTCTGTTTTTAAAAATATTTTTCAGGCTATTATTCTTTCATCGTTAATGAGCTATCTACTTGAACTAATTATTGAATTATTGGTTTTATTGTTTTTTTCTTTTTAATTAATGTCGGTAATCAAATTCATATGGCATTTTCAGTAAATTCCAAATCAACTGAAAAATTTCGGGCACTTTGTTGAAAATTAAATTCATTTTATTTATATTTTTTCCATGAAAATTTTTACACTAAAAAAAATAACATCCGTGTTATTTTCAAAAACAATGTTCGACTAATTTGTTGATAAATACTCATTTTTATATATATTTGTAAATTCAAGCCAGATAACACTAGTGAAACTGAATAAAGATTCATATGTTGATATGGCGTATCTATCAATTTTTTATACCTTATTTTGATTGGGAAAATATTGTTTACAATGTTATTATATTATAAAGATTTTCTTTGGGATTTCAGTCACATAAGGAAAACACAGAGACCTTCTTTAAAAAATATTTTTTGTCTGCAAATTTTATCGTTTCACCCGCAGCATGGGAACAGTTTCGGCTTTTAGCCGATTCAGCATTTTACAAAGCTTCTCTTGAACTAATTAAGTAGAGAAATTCAATCGAATCAGTATATAAGATAATATTATTGAAGGATTCTTTGATATGGGCTAAATTACGATAAAACTTTAGAAATTAATTTAGATTTAAATTAAAAGTTATATAATAAAACTACGTATGAGGTTATTTTTTCCTTTTGACTTGAAAATTATTTTTTCATGATCTAATGTAAACAGATGCAATAATAAAAACTCCTTAGAAGTTTCCTCTTCCTTTCAATCTGATACAAAACTTGCAGGAACGAACTGAAATTGAAGTTTAAAAACAATGGATTACTTTGTGAAACCATTGTTTTTGATCCGTCCGATTTCGAAGTTTGAATTGGTTGTAAATATTTCTCCTTAAAAAATTATAAATAACACGGGTTGTTGACGTTACGCTGTTTAGTGATGCATAATTACGTCGACTTTATTTTTTAAACACTTTTATTAATTTAAAATGCTTTAATCAAATATTTTATTATTTTAAAGATTTTTCAAGAAATAAAAATTGGAATCAGCGATTAGTTGTTTTATTTAGTTTTTGTTGTAAGGTTGATTACAAAATTATATTTTAGATTTTCTCTGTTTTCTTCATATTAATTTACATAGCTTTACAACAGCGATATTGTAAATTATTAAAAAATATTTTTTTAAAAAAATTTTGCATTTTTTTAATACTAAACGTTAATTATTTCATATCGAATAAATAACGATGACAATTTATTAACTAAATAATAATTATTTTTTAACTATTACTTGAAAAAGTTGGAATAACAAATAATTTAAAGAACATTGAAAATGAATGTTTTTCAATAAAATTAGTTGAACGGTTTTTTTTTTAAAGGAACTATTTTTTTAAACAGTAAAAACTAAAATTTTTACGTTTATATTGAGGAAGGGTTTTTAAAGTATTTAATTTAATTTTAAAATTACTATAAAATGCCCTGAAACATTTCTCAATCAATTAGATAATTAATCGAATTAATTTCTATAATGCGTGTATGATTTTACTTTAAACACAAACAGCAAAATTCGATTATTCAGACAAAATGTTAAATGTTTAAAATAGTGAAAGAAAAGTGCTATAAAATTTTGTGCTTGTATGACTTGTAAATGTCAGTTTTTTTAGGAATTTTGTAATTTCTATTTACTATTATAATATGTATTAGTACTGAAAACAGTCTTTGCAAGGATGCCATTATCTCATAAAATTGCTAAGTTACAGATTCATCTAATAAGTATATGAGATGCTATACAATAGCTAACATTTTCTATGGCTGCATTGTTGTCATTTTTAAGATGGGAGTTGTCACATATTTTGACTTCAACACCCATATAAAATTAACAATCTATATAAAATGTTAACAACGTGGCACAGAAATTGTTCTAAATTTCATATTGTTGCATAACAACATGTCAAATGTAAACCACTAATGTTTTAGACTATTTCATATGCTAATCGAAAGTGAAAACAGATTTGACCATTGCCAAATAAAAATCGCTATTATGTATGGAGGTTGGTGATAATACTTTCGGAACTAATATCTCCCAAAAATAGGTTTTGCATTATATTTGTACTCCAAACATAACTTTTTTAAATGATATTCATTTCATTACTGCACAACGTTTTATTTATTATTAAATATTAGTATTTGATGCATTAAATTTTGCAATATTTTCGAATTTATAAAAATCAATTTTTAATGTTATGAAATTCAAACTCATCCATCAAAACATCCAATCGCGTGCTCAATGTTAAATTTGATAAAAGAAAAAAAAAAAAGTTTTATTTGGACTTGAATTTCGAAGTGGAATTTTTCTTTTCACTTGAATTGCGTAATGTATGCATTTTTAAATTTATTTTGACCTATTCAATTAAATTCAAATTTTTCGATCTTATAAATCAACTAGGTAAAAAAAAAAAGTTTACTTTCAGCTTTATTATCTGGTATGAATTTGTACGAACAAACTAGTCTCTCAAGGCGGTTAAATTTCTTTAAACTCATCGTTACCTGCCTATGTTTTAGTTTTATAATGGTTGCTTTCTTCTAGCAAATAAGCTCTCCGAAAATGTGTTCTGTTAACCATCTGCTGTATGCCAGATACATAATGTATAGCAGACCCCTCACGGCAGACAATGGCCGTGAGAGAATTTACAAAAAAGACCTAAAGAGAATTTACAAAATTCAGCTGCCCCTTCCCTTCAATTAATGTACTAAACTTGCATTCGACCATCTGGTCAATTAAATTAACGTGACCATGAAAAAAAAAACGTTACAAAGGGTGCCTCTGAGTGAGTAGACTGCAATTTATAATTAAATTTATGATGTACAAAATTATATTTGTATTAGATACGGCGTAGAAATAAGAGTTAAGAGAGTTTTTTTTTTCCACGTTTTTAAAGAAATAATGCAGTCATAATTTCTAATGCTGTAAATCCTACTCTCTCTCTCTCTTTTCCCCAAATACTCCTTCAAAAATTCTTATATCTTCTGATTTAGTTTATCAAATAATCTGCTGTGTATTGTGACTTATGATATTTACTCTATTAAAATCTATATATCTATTAAATCTATATACTCTGTATAATCTATATACTCTATATAATCTATATACTCTATTAAATAATTACTCTATTTAAAATACATGCAGTTGTTAAAATTGTTATTTATTTTGTATATTTTTTCATTCATTTATGTCATTGCTCGGTTTTTTCATTGATTTTTATCCTAAAAAAAGAAGAAAAAAAACTAGAATTTTTTTTTATCGCAATTCGTTTTTCAGTCTGATTTTTATATGTATACTAACTATTACCCGCAACTCTGCTCGCGTGGAAATTGTGATGCATATGCTCAAAAAACTATCAAATAATGACAAATAAAAAAATTAAACCTAACCTAAAAAGGTTACATTTAAAAGTATAATCATATATGAAAAATATATAACATAAATACAATTTAATAAGAACAACACACAACTAAAGTAAAAAACAATTTATTTACTTTATATACCCAAAATAAAACAAAACAGCAAATCTAGTCCTTATTTCTTTAAAACCAGGTCGAATTCAGTTTATTTATTGATTGAGATAACTACATCAGTATTAAACACATTATTTTTAAACTTTTAATTGAAATAAAAACACAGTTGTCATCTCGCGCGAACTCTCAACGCCATTTGGCGTAACGCACGTCTGACTTTCCTACGCCATTTGGGGTAACGCAATGCAGATTAGAAATTTTTTTATTTCCTTCGTTCTATTCTCTTTTAATTTAAAAGTACTTCAGAATGAATCCGAAAGATCGATTCATTAACAACATTTGATTTAAAATACATCAAACGCAAAGAAAATAAATAGAATCGTTTGAAATAATTGGTCAAAATTCTGTTAAGCCTAACCCCAACTCTGTTAAGATAGAAAAAAAAAAACTGGAGCCTTACTTATCTTTGGCGGGATTTGACCTCAGCTTTTTGCCGCGAAAGTTAGTTTTTAATTAATAAAAATTAACCACTCAGTTAACCGGAATAAAAAGCAGCCTATGTTCTATTCCTGACTATATTCTTTGTACTAAATTTCATCCAATTCTGTTCAGCCGTTATGACGTGATTGAATAACAAATGTCTATCCATCCAAACTTTCACATTTATAATACCAGCGGGTGACCGAGCACCGCTCGGAGAAAACAGGTATCGAAGCTAACTCGAAGATTTAAATTTTCAATTGTGATTTATCAAAACAATACATGCCATAAGAAAATTTGTGAAACCATTGGTGAAAAGATAACTGGTTAAAGTGCACCATTGTAAACTATTCTAAACAAAGTTAGAGTTTGGAAAGGGAACTATTCTACACAAAGGTAAAGTAAAGGTAAAGATTGAAGTGTGTTGAAGTTCAATATTTTTGACAAATTTATTTAGAAAAACCAAACATATATAAGTAGCCATTATGGCGAACTAATAAAGTTTGAAAATATCCTATCTGTAACTCCGAACTGCTCGACCGTAGCGCTTCAAAACCGGCGCCAATCGATTCCTCGTGGCCAAAAACCCCAGACCCCCAAGTTTACCGGAGATTATTAATTCTGGGGCGATTTTCGACTTGACAACCATTCCTCGTATTATAGTATTAGATTAGATAGATAAGAAACATATTATAAACCTATAACAGCATAAACATAAAACTTTATTAGTTCGCCATATTGGCTATAGATGGCAGCACGTTACCGCTTGAAAATTTAAGTAGCCATTATGGCGAACTAACAAAGTTTGAAAATATCCTATCTGTAACTCCGAACTGCTCGACCGTAGCGCTTCAAAACTGGCGCCAATCGATTCCTCGTGGCCAAAAACCCCAGACCCCCAAGTTTACCGGAGTTTATTAATTCTGGGGCGATTTTCGACTTGACAACCATTCCTCGTATTATAGTATTAGATTAGCATAGATTATCCTTTTTTGCCCGCCGGTTATTTTCTTTTTCATGCATATACGTACGTATTCCATATATTTTAAATATAAAAAGTGTTTCAAAGAATCTCTGGTTTGTCTATTATTCTGTATTCTTATTAAAAGTGTTGTGTTCACTTCATTTTACTTTTTATAACAAAATAAGTAATTTTATGTTGGTTTATGCATGGGTGTTGTTTAAATTTCTCCCTTAATGTACGAGTTTCAATTACGTAAAAATTCCAATATTTGAATAATAGAGAATATACAATAAGACAAAATAAATAAACTTGAAAAGCGTTGAAAAATAAAAACAAAATTTATTTTTTGGGCTTCAAAAGAAATATATTCTTTTCTAGTAAATATAGAAGGGAGACGATAATTAATCTCGACTATCTTTCCCCTATTTGTCGTCGCATGCTTTGTCAACGCGAAAAAATATGCCGAAATGTAAAGCTTTATTCGGTAAATGAATATTTATTGTTCGAAATTTCATTTCCTCATCTGTAGAAGGGAAGGGGGGATTGTGAAGTGGATGGACATATCGGTAAACTTTGAATCTTAATTCCTGAGCATACACGTAATTAACGAAATTTTTTTATGATTAATTTTGCAAGTATGCTGTCGTTGTTCATCGATTTGCTTGCAGCTGTGAACAGCGCTTTCAACATTCTCTTTGAGGCTTGTTACTCGAGAAAATGTGTTAATATTTCCGTCAAATAAAAAATGATGATAAAAATGCATTAAAGTGTATATATTTTTACCTTTCTAGACTTACATGTGAATTGAACAGCTGATACAGATACGAGAAAATGTATGAAAGATCTGCTTTCATTATTTTCTTACTCCTTCCTTAAAGTACTGATTTTTATTCTGTTGCAGAAATAAAATTCTCTAATGTATTTGTTCTAAAATATGATGTTGTGAGATGTTTTATGGGATATCAGATTTATTCACTTATTTGTTTGAAAATGAATTGTTTATACGTAATTTTTACTTTTTTCCATTGATTTAAAGTTCCATCTTTAAGCACCATTTGTTCATCTTTAAAATGATGTAAATGAAAAGAAATATAATCAGAATTTTAATAAGTTTTGATTATTATGAATTAAGCTCTTCTAATTTCAAATTCGTTCAAAAGTAATAAGCGTTTTAAAATTATACTGATATATTATTGCGTATAATTGGAATCAGTTGGTGGATTTTGACTCTGGATATGTGTAGAAACTTATCATAAAAGTGGGGAAAATATCTTAGCAAATTTGAAAACTAAATTATATGTTTCTGAATAAGAAAACGACTTATGAAAGAAAATTATTATAAAATTCAAACATGTCCTTCAATGTTTTAGCTATCTGTTGGTTTATCTATTTGCGTATGTGATTGCATAATAATGATGAATGAAAATTGTGATATTTTTTTTCCACTAAAACTGTAAACATGTGTATAAGTTTGAATGAAAGTTATCAATAGATCGACAGTCTGTGTCTGAATAAGAAATCGACACACCACATTAAATAAATGTGATGTGTACATGTGCGTGCAGAAAAGTGTTAAATCAAGGATCCTTAATCGGCATCTGTTTTGCCAAAAATTATTAGCCAATGCATTTTAAAACGAATCCCCCCTCTCCTTCCTAATTCACTAGTGTTTTGTCAAACAATATAAGCAAAACTTAACAAAACGAATATGTTATGCATTCAAAGGAAGGTGGAATTACTTCTTCACTTCTAACAATCAGATGTGTTGTTACTGTAAATTATTCCTAAGTCATAATCGCAGTGTACGTATTCTTTGAAAATGATCTCTTTAAAGAGATTCCAGTTGTCAACATCGAAATTAACTTTTAACTCGGAAGCTTTGCGAAATTGTAATGCAACAAATATTAAGACTTGATGACGTTTTTGATGTTTTACTACATTTTAATTTATTTAAAAATAGGGGTCAATTTTTACATGTTTGTAAAAAAAAAAAAAAAAAAAAAAAAAAATTGTTAACTGCTTACTATTTTTTTTTATCTGTTTCAGTATTTGGTTATTGTTTTTATGATTTGTAGTGTCTTCTCATGTAGATGTAGAAGTGCATTAATTAATCTACTGGTGTTATTTGGTTATCGTTTTTGCAAATTTCGATTTTGAGTTTTTTCTAGTGTAATGCTTTAATTAATTAGTCCTAAAATTTATAAATCCTTCAGAACGAATTGTTCAAAAAAAAAACCCATCAAAATCTTTATTATTTTTATCGGAGGGGGAATGCATCTTGCTGAAAATAATGCTGAAGTTATCAAACTTTACAAAATGTCGAAATTAACTTTAGTAATGATTAATTTCGTTTGAATTATGGGGGGGGGATATTGTTTCCTCTTTTATTCGAAGATTTAAAAATGCATTTTTTTTTTATTGTTCAAACTTTCTTGTTCAGTTTCTTCACGTACGCATTGTCTATCTGTGAATGAATATGTTAAAAAAAGAAGTAGCTCGATGAATGAAAGTTAATGTGTGGGCTTTACATCGAAACTATAGATTTGTGAACAAATTTTGAACGAAATTCGACTTTTCCTTGTGCATGTGAATACTATTAGAGTTTAGCTACCTAAATTGTTGAAATTTGACATTAAGCTTTATCATTAGAATTCCAAATATATGTCGGATGTTTTACTATATCCGTCAAAATTTTATCTGTATGTTGGTTTATCTCTTAATCTATGTGAATGCGTTACAGTTCTGAATGACATTTAGTGTGGGATCTTTTCACCTTGTATTTTTTTTTAATTTCCTTTTAATTATAGTAACGATAACGTACTCGCAAAAAAATGTATTTAATATCTTCGCAATGTGCATAAAAGCAGACATAGTTACTAAAATAAGGAAAAGCTATTTTATAAAATATATTTTATAATATACCTTTTTATAATCAAGATTTTAACAAAAAAAAAAAAACTTTAAAAAAATAATAATAATATGGACATAATGGAAAATGGATAAAATGCAATGCTAATATTTTTTTATTTTAAAATGGTAAAAAAAGAAAAGTATTATAATTTTAAAAAAATTTCTGACTTGAATAATTTTTTGAAAATATTATTAAATAATTAAATATTTAAATATGGTTATTAAATAATTAAATTTTGAAAATAAAATGAAGGTGAACTAATAAACGAAAACTTGAAAGGCTACGATGTTTCGGGAAAAAATTGGACTTTTTTTCCTCAAAACAATGATAATAATGTTTTACAATATTATTTTAATATCAAACTTTTTTTAGATACTTAGTATTCATTTTGAAATCGTCTATGGGAAAAGGTCTTTTTTATTGTCTTTGCTTGATGTCATTTGAATCATTTAGATAAGTTAGTGAACTTCAAAGAACGCCATTATTAATTTCCAATTAAAAATTGTGTTATAAAATTGCTGACAGAAAATCATCACTTTTCTTTTCATACAAGAGAAAAATGTTGAGAAAGTTATTCATTTCCGACAAACTCTACTTGCTCCGGCTATTCTTTAATTTTTCTGCATTAAAGTTATTCTCCTGCTTTAAGAGGCTAGTTCTAATATCGCTGATTCAGTTCAGGCATGTTCCAATCTCTTTTTATTCTTTAATTTTTCTGGATTTCCCCTAGGGGGATACATTATTAATGCTTGCTGGTGTTGGAATGGTATATTTCTTTCCATTTCTTTTGTACAGGGACCCCTTAATTACTTTTTGGAAGTATTTTAAATTTATCTCGCACGTTTGCTTTGTGGCACGCTTTGAGGGAATTTCGGTTTGCATTCATGTTTTGTTCAGATGTTTTATCCTTTTGTTGATCCTTTTTGCTTCCCACCAAATTTCATTATGCTTAAGAATTATATCTCTATTATGTACAACAAGTAATTATTAGATTTGTTCTATTGCTTTTAACAATTTCAACTGCAAACTTAATTAACAGACACATTAAACCTTTCTCCAATTCGGTTTTTAATTAATACGGAATATTTGGAAACAGTAGTGAAATGTAAAATGAAAGCAGTATCTTTGATTCAGTTTAGGAATTTACAGGTGATTGAGAAAGCATTTACCACCTTAGAAATTAAATAAAGCAGTGTATAAAAGTTAAAAGCGTTTTTAATTCTCTAGATGAATCTTTATTTAGCACACAATATCAAACAAACATTATATCATTTATGTATATAAAGATGTGTTTTATACAATCTAATTTTCATTCGGTCTCTTGTTTTCATATTCTTGATAATAAGAGAATGATGAAAGCTGATTGTATTTTCATGTGTTATGAGAAATTATGTGACTGTGCCTTTCTAATTGTTTGAAGTTATTATGGTGTGCAATTAATCATATTTATTGGCACAATTAGCATTTAATTGGCATATTATACAAATTTTTAACTGTTCTATTGCTTCATTAATTTATAAGTTAATGAGCCATTAGAATGCTTGACGCTCAAAAATTATTGTATAGTAGTATTTTGTATTAATCGTTATTCGTTGCGTGTTTAAATAACTATTTGTTTTTACATTGTATTCCAATATTTGAAAATTTTACCTGAGAGACAATAGGTTCTAAAAAGATCTCAGATTTAGACATGTTGTCAATCTGACCATGCCCATGTGTGTTTTATTTATTTTTGTTTGCGTTGTCAGTGACATTCATGCGTCTACTGTTGGTGGAAAACTTACCGTGAGAGAAAAAAGAAGAAGTATTTTTAAGAAATACTTCTAGAAGTATACTTCTTTCCATAAGAAGTATACTTCTAGAAGAGAAGTATACTTTAAGAAATACTTCTTTCCATAAGAAGTATTTTTATAGAAATATTATTTATGAATTAAAACTAAAAGTTGAATCTTTTGACGAATCAGGTGAATTTTTTTCAGCTATTTTCTGAGGAACTGCATAAATTATGAAAATAATACTGTATCACACATAAAACTTTAATGTAGAACGATTCTGCGTTTTGTACTCATATTTTTCAAAAACGTTTTTTATTAAATAAAAATGTAATCACTTCCACTGCAAATTTTAGGGAAGCTCACAGAAAATTAGATATATTCATAGAACAATGAATAAAGTGGCTTACGACTTCTATTATCGAATAAACTATAATAACTATCAAAATTTGAAGTTTAAAAATATTTTGCTCTAACAGCTATTAAGAAACCAAATTACATGAATTGAAATTTTTACTGAACATCAGCCCTGGTGGATCGCGGATCACTAAAAGCTACATGTTACAGTATATTTAACACCTTAAGCACATTTTGTATAAATTTATTCGTTTTTTTTATTGTTAAATTTATCATTTATTTATTTTTTCTTTATGTTTGGCGCATTTCATTATTTTATAAATATCATTTTTCCCCCTCAAATTTGTAATATGTTTGCGTTATCATGCTTCATTTGTTCCGACTAGATTTTCGAATTTTCTGTAACTTTTTCAGTCATATAATGGGTGTCAAAATTTTCTTTGAAATTCAAAATATATAAGGACATTCTCAATGCCACGTGTTTGCCTTTAAGATTTTTAGAAATATAAGGAATTGCATTCTTAAAAGCTGCTTTTATCTTTCATGTATGCCCGACAATAAGCATTCTGAAGAAGAAATAAAGTTTTTATTTTTCCCAGCATATTCTGTTACTTGGTTGTCTTCTATGATGAATAAATTTATCAAAACACACATCACTCCATTTGTTACGATATATCGAAATCTTCGTGCATTATCAAAAAATATTTTCTTGTCATTGTTATTTATAATTTTTCACAAATCTTACATCACTCATAAATCTTTACATTTTTGAGAACTTTTTTTAACGATTAAATGTGATTAAAATTATATTATCTTTTTTTCTGCAGTTGTGGCTTGTGTGATCAAATGCCTGACAAAATATATGTATACTTTTCAAAGAGAAGGAAAGTTCTTTAATTGCCATAAAATCTTATTTACTTTAAGATTCAGAAAAATTCATTATTAACGAAGTCTTTTTCTTTTCTCTGAAACTCTATTTAGATCTGAGATGTCTGGAAGAGCGTTAAATGTGTTGCTTTAAAAATAAAGCCGTTCGAAATTGAATCTTTGAGATCTTTAAGGCAGTTAGTGTTCGCTGAGAGTTTTATAGCAGCAGGACACTTTTCCTATTTATATTTAAATTTCGCAATTGGGAAAGGGGAAAAAAAAAACTGCCTAGAGATCTTACCATCCTGTTTGTAAATTTCATTTTCTGTCTTGAAGTTGTAAAAAGATTTTCTTTAACCCTTAATCCTCCATGTTAGCTCAGGAGCAACGTGTTTTAATTGGCTCTTATGGAGATGCTTTCCATAGATGTTGTAAGCAGACCTTTGTATATCGATTTCTTGGTAATAATATTGCGTATATACTATTTACTTACTAGATGTAGAAAAAAAAAAAATTGCTAGAAATCACTATTTGCTAACTAAAGGGTAACAAATCCTATGATTTCTTTTTTTGTTTAAAGAGAGCAGATGTTGCATTTTAATTATTTTGTGTGGTTTTAAGAATAAAATGTGGTTTGATGACTTTTTAGGATTAATAGCTCGATTTTATCATTCAATCATTTTTATTTCTATAATAATTCATCCTTACAACTACGAATGTGCTATTGCGTGTTTTGAACTTTTTGCTTTCGTTGATTAAAAACATAAATCCATAAAAAATATCAAGTTACCGAAAATTTCAACCTGATTGGAAGAAATTTGTTAAGTTTATGTGGGTAAAAATTGGGATAGGATGGATTTTCAAAGACTATAGTACAATTCAAATACCTGTTATTAATCTAATTTTTGCCAAACTAATTCTTGTTCTTATTAATTTTATAGCAAATTTTGAAAATTTTTATATTTGTATCATTAAATTGTTATATTTGTATTATTAAATGTATGGAAAATTTTAAATAGTGCTTATATATCTTTGCTTATCCGATAGAAAAGTAAAAAGTAGCAGTTTGAATATGTATATCAAATTTTTATTGTTGTAATTAAATGTTTTAAAACACACGCGCACATACCAAAATAATAATTCTATTCCTCTATTCTGAAACATTGCAGTATGCGAATTGTTTAGGGTAGTCTTGATTCATATATCATTATTTCTAAAATTTATTCTTACTTTTATTTCAGTAATAACGTATTGACAAAAAAAAATAATGCTTTTTATTCCGCCACGATGCATATAAATCCAGCTATTACATTAATAAAAAGTATTAAAATTTAAGAAAAAACACGAAAATAGAATTTATATTATTAAGGAAGCTAATTTTCAAACTGCTTTAATATGCTGTGAAGTTATTACTGAAATTTTTAAAATTTTAATTGATTTTCAATTAAATTTTTATAAATTTTCATAAATAAAATTAAAGAACTATCTGCCAACATTGGTACCTTTAATCCAAAATGAATCCTGTGGGGCATCTTATGATTTTTTTAACTATACATATAGCAATTTAGTGATAGTTTCCCAGCCAATAAGCATTATCTTAAAGTTCATATGATTTTTTGTTTAAGTTGCATGTGCCATGCATCACGTCCGCATTTACATCTTTACAGATGCTTTGGGAAAGTACTCTCACGTATGCTCATATTTCATGAAAATATGCGCATTTATGTATATTATTTGGTTAAAAATTTTGAAAATAGTCAACGTTCGAAGTATAGAGAAAGTCGCAAGGTTTTGCCCCCATATAATACGTTATTTGTTCTGTTAACAAATTTCCACATTTGATTCTCTTTTTCACTGCACTTCAATTGTCGATTGGTATAAGGTTTTAAAAAATTTCATTGCTTCTCAAAAGACTGTGTGGAAAATATTTTTTTAAAATCAGTTTTAGATTTTTTGTCTGAAATCAAATTTAGTATGTGTATCTCAGTGTTTCAATTTTGAATGTAAAAAGAATTGATTATTTTCAGTTCCCAGTTTCAAACCTGAATCAGCAAAACTTTTAATTAATTTTTTTTCTAATTTTTTTAAATTATCAATTTATTTTTTTCCTGATCTAATCAGTTTTTTTTAAGTGCAAATTCGGCAAATAATTTAAGGATATTTAAACTTTAAACTTCGATGGGCTTGAAAATGTAATAACTCAAATCGCAAATTTTTTATTTATCGAATCTGCATTTTTCTAATTTAAAATTTTGAACTTTCAATACTGTTTTATGTCACTCCTGTTTAACTATTTTGCAAAAAATAAATAAATCGACAAATGATAAACACGCTATATCTTTCAAGAATCGTCTGTTTCATATTGGGGAGGGGATATTATATTCTATGCAGTAATTGGATCTGTAGGGAGATTTTCTGCTTTGTAAAGGAATCAAAATCTGTTCGTTTTCGAATTCGCATTAAAAAGAATATTTAATTTTAAAATTACTTTAAATTTCATTAAAATTTGCTTTTTTGATATCAATTTCTTTGATATGTCTTAAATTGATCGAATTCAATAGTTGACTAAATTTTGAAAATCTTTTAACTAACGTTGATAAGAAAGAATTCTTCCTTTGCTATAATTTTTAATAATAAATAATGAAATAATTTTTACTTCAATTTATAAGTACATTTTTTTTTTTTTCCTGTCCATCTTACCAGTTGCGTTTCATATTGTGAAAACTTCATCGCAAATGAGAGAGTGGAATTCCAGATAAATATTTTACTTACAACCCTTTATATTTAAAGAAGAACGATTTGTTCTAATCTAGATTAAATATTCGCTATTTACACAACATTTGTAGATGAAGGTCTATCATGAAAACAGTCCAGGGAAGCTTCGAAATTGCAATCCGCAAATCCAGGGTCTCTCCTCTCTTCGCTGACCAACCAGCACTTTTCGCTTGTCCAAAGCCCACCTTCTCAATTTCCATTCGTTCTCTTCAGCTTTCCATTGACCAATCGTCCAGCAAAAATTTCAATTCTGGCGCCCTCGTGGCGTGGGATCTGACCATCATTGACACTTCCTAGCAATGGGCCTATCTGGAACACGTGCCAGTGATATGCCTTCACAAAAAGACCACCGCCCGGCAACCAAATATTGGACATCTTCCTTTGAAGAAGCGACAGGTTCCATCTTCATAATGAACTTTATGTGTGGTCTAATGACAAGATGCGAACAATCAACGTAGGAGACTCGCCATCTCGAAAGCTGGCAGCATTTAGCAATTGAACGTATATTTACTGATGGTATGCAGCTGTCGGGAAATGCCGATAATCGTGAATGGGGCAGGGGAACTTTACAAGATAAATTTTTAATTCAAACTTAAAACTTTTCTTTTTTTTCCTTACCCAACCAACCAGTAAATTTCATTTAAATTTTAGTTCAAACTTTGTATAGAGGGGGGGGGGATTCATTCTTCATCCCTGATTGTAGCTTCAAAGACAATCTTTCTTTAAATGTGATAAAACTATTGTTTAATTATAATAATAAAAGCTGGCCCAAATTTAGCAACTATGTTTCGCGGTTTTTTTTTTTTTTTTTTTTTTGCAATATTATCCCAAAACTAAAATCGGGAAAAGAAAAAAAAAGGTTTCAAAGGCATCATTTTATTATGGATGCCTTTGAAACCTTTCATCTAGAAACAAAGATCCTAGTAGATACTTATGTTGCCTGTTATGTAATACTGAGATTAAAAATACAGTAAACAGAGAATAATGACTGACTTACTTATACTTAAACCACAAAAATGGTTTAGTAACATAAGTGATTCGCATTATTTTGAATCTTGTGGCTTTGTGTAAGATGTATTTGTTTGTGTTGCGCTTTCTGTGAAACGTTAATGAAAACCGTTTTTTGCTGTAAATAATTTACTTTCCGACAAAGCAGAAGTCCTTTAAAATGGGCTTCTGCTTTCTTGGAATTTGTTATTTTATATATTGAAGACCATCCACACTCACACACACCTCTTTTTTTCGGAAACATTCTGTAGATTTAATTGTGGCAGAAAATAAAAATTGAAGATATTCTCTGTTTCAGTTTCATAAAACCAGTGACCGTTTCGTGCGTTAAAAGCATCACTGTCTTTTATAAGGTATTTGAAAGGTGTTTAAAAATTAAATGTCCGTAGGTGTGAATTATTACTATAACTATACTCAATTAAGTGAATTTCGAAGAAAAGTTTATAACCACCATCAATGATCTACATTTTTATTATCTGTCTGTTCTGTAAGAAATTCAGAACGTAATTGAATCCTGTGCTTTCAATTCGCTATCATTATACAGGAAATTTCCGAATTATACCGTCTGTTAATGTGTGCAATTCATGTTATCGAATATTCTTTCCTATTATAATGAAGGAATGAATTGCTCCTTCTGCTTTCTCGTCATTCTAATGCATCTAAAACATGCAAAAATAGACTTGATTGAACAAACGGATTTAACTTCATAACTTTTAATTCTATATTATCATTGACCAATTTTTAAGGGGTGAAAGTTGAACTGAAATTACTAAACAGTCTTAAGTTTGGGGTAAAGAATCAATGGTTTAACTCACAAGATTCTTATTTCCTCTGAAAAATTAAATAATAATAATAATAAATTATTTAAATTATTTAATAATAATTATTAATGTACGTTTAATCTTAGTCTTTTTTTTATCATTGTTATGATTGTTTTCTCATTTTGTCGCAGTTTTTTGTAAGCTTTATGCATTCAATTGAAAAGGGTTGTTGTGGATTTAAATAATATTTGAAATATATAAATATATCACATTTATTTTTTGCTAGCTGCCTTTGATACAACGGAAATTTTGAGTGTGGTTGGTTTTATTTAAACATTGCCCAATTTAATGTTTATAATTCCCTCAAGAAAATAGTTTTAAGTATCAATTTATGATTCAGAAGTTTTACACATATCTTGTGTATTGTGGTAGTGAATCACCAGCCTAATGGAGTCTAGAAGTTAGCCCAAGAATGTTATTAAAAAGTAATTGCTCTTGTCTTTCGCGGTGCTGTTAACTCCACTTTTTTATTTTTCATGAAAACTGTGGAGATTATTATAATACTTTCTTTTTAATATCCAAAATAGAATGAGAAAAAAATGTGTTATTAAATTTTTGTAGCAACAATGGAAACGATTCGAATTCTGTTGCGACAATAAGCGATTTTGTAAAATTATTCCCCCAAAAAAATTTAAAAATTTTTTAAGAAAACTACTAAGTTGACATTATTGACTTTCACATACTATGATGTATCAACACTGAATCGAATTACTGAATTTTTTTATTTTAATTATGTAATTAAGTGTAAGTATTTAGTAATTTAAAATGCAAAAATCACTCTTGAAAGGATTCGGTATATCAAAGCTCCTTAAAAATTAAAACGGAAAATAAATGCCCCAGTTGGGATGTGTCATCTAATTAGGAAGTTAAATTCGTATGTGGAAAGGTTTAAAAGGCTTGAAGTTTTAAAATAGTTTGAAATTTAATTTTGTACAACGTTATTATTAGAAATTACTTTAAAAAGCCAAGATCTCAGTTTTAAATTTAAATTTCAAAACATGTCTCAAATATATGTAGTTTACGAGCTATACCGAAAACCATCTGCGCTGTAGATTACTCCATAGAGGGATCTTATGCAGTCCCATAGTATTATTCCGGTGAAAACAGCAGATCAACCTTTTAAAAACGCATCTGCTATCAAAGAAGCATACATAAAAAGGGATAAATAGCCAATTTATTGCCTACGCATTGTGAGGCTTCGACAATCCATTATCCTCACATTTTGAGACTTCAATAATTTGTTGTCCTCACATTTTGAGGCTTCAACAATTTTTGCCTTCACATTTCGAGCTCCAATTATTTATTGCCCTCAATTATTCAAAACCTAACGAAAACAGGATCATGTTCTCACATGATTAGGGAAGAAGAAAAAAAATCCCCACATTGCTCGTAACTACTTTCCAAACTACTTGTTTATAAAATTCGTTCAACCCCAACAGCAATGGCAAATTGGATACGACTGTACTTTGGCTGCCGGTAGTAGATGTCTCTATGATTTTTCAGTTTTTACTCCTCTGACACTGTTAAAGGAAATGACATCTCCCATTCCGGAAATCTTCAAATTGAATTTTTTTTTACCACTTGGCATTTAAAAAACAATGATAAAGTGGAATATCATTCCTCTGTCAGTCAAAATCTTTGTAAACTGCATCAATATCAGAAATTAAAATTATTTTTCACTTTTAACTAAGCCATTAGATTTTTCAAAAAAGTTGTGAAAGATGTGATATTTGCGCTGATTTTTCAGCAGCAAAAGTTTAAAGATAGTTATAGAGAGAATGTCTGTCTTAAATCAAGAAATTATTGAAAGGAAAAATAATAAAGCACTCCCCAGTTATAAAATCCTATTTATGATGAGAAACTTATGAAAAGTTTTGTTATTTGAGTTTGGATTTTGTTTATAAATCTCAGGTTAATTAGTTTGTGTCATGCATTATGGAAATAAAATGACTAATTTTTCCCCTACATATATCTATTCTTTAAATAAATCGTATATATCAATTAGGAGTAATTGTAATGAATAATTGCTTTAAATTCATTTCATAATCATGTGATATTAGAAAATTATTGTTATTTTAAATAACAGCTCTTTAAAAAGTTTCCTTTCATTAAGGCTTCAAGCTTATTCAATCTTAGATTCCTGCTTTAAAATACTTTGATTTCGAATTAATTTTATTTCTTTAATACATGGTTTTTTTTTTTTTTTTTTTTTTTTTTTTAATGTTTAGGAATTTGCTACACTGACAAAAGAGTTAAATCAAGCCCGAGAGCAATTATTGGAAAAAGAAGAAGAAATTACAGAGCTCAAAGCTGAGAGGAACAATACCAGGGTAAATAATAATATTTTATCTTGATTGTTATATTTCAAAGTGCTTACGTTTTACAAACTATGAAATAATTTAGTTCTCATGTTGATGAAATAAATTTAAAAAATATATATATTGAAATGATCTTAATTTTGCCGAATGAATCCAAAGGACAAACTTTTATTCTGTTTGCTGATAATTTTCTACGGCTCTTAGTTTACTTGCATACAACGCCGTTAAAACAAGCATTTAGTTTATTTATCTTTTACTTCTACATTAGACAGGAAAATTATCATATAATTATATTTTTCAGGCCGCGATGGCCTGGTTTGGTAGTAAGGACTCAGCTTCAGAATCGGAGGGCTTCAGGTTTGAGACCCAGTTCTGCCGAACAATTTTCGTGTAAACCTGTCGTTGCCACCTCATTTGGCGTCCTCATCTTCTGACCGCTGTTCAAAATTACGGGGACCATCTCAAAATCGTCCCAGTGTTGTTTTAACATTAGTCTGGTAGATTATTTATTAATTAACTAAACTGAAAATTTATGGGAACTTTTTACGAAAAAGAATTTGTTAATTATGTGACTAGAATCACCATAAGACATAAGATTGCCTATTTAAGAGAAACTTTGACACACTTAAAATAATTCCCTTTTACATAACTATTATGCAGTTTTTACAAATGGACATCTTAGCTTCACTGTTTTTCAGTATGACATCAAATGAGAAATTGAAAATCTTAACTTACATGCTGCTCTTCTTAGGCGATGGTAGTTCTTTCCACATCCCTGAAAAAGGTTTTTTTCTGTAATTACCAGTTAATCAAGTGTAAATAAACTATTTTAAAAACTGCCATGTTAAACTCATTTTTTTTTTCTCAGTGTTCAGGCAGCATTTTATCTGCAAGATTTTTTTAAAGAATCTCAGTATTTATATTTAGACATAGGCTTTTATAAATGTGTAATATTGTTATTATTTAATCATTTTTTTCTACTTAATTAATATTTGGTATCTTTATGGATGTAGTTGCTCTTGGAGCATTTGGAGTGCCTTGTTTCACGTCATGAACGATCCCTAAGAATGACTGTAGTCAAAAGACAAGCACAGTCTCCTGCTGGTGTATCTTCAGAGGTGGAAGTTCTTAAAGCCCTCAAATCATTATTTGAACACCATAAAGCTTTAGATGAAAAGGTAGTTTACTGCACCTTGTAGCATTATTATGTTTGAATGTAATTTTTTAAGAGAAAACTTATAATGATGGCAATAAGTTTGTTGCATTTAAATAAATATTATAAAATAATTATTTTTCAGTGGTATCCACGAAATAATAGCTGTTTATTTATTTAAGTTTGATTTTTATCATTCTTTCTTATAATTAATCTATTATAAAGGTACTTGTGACGTTAGAAAAAGTATCTTAACTTGACATACTTCCATAATCACATTCCTATGCAGATTATTTTAAAAGTAAATGTTGAAGAATTTTAATCTTCCAAATAACTGTTTTGGTGTATGATGCCTTTCAGCTCTGAGAAACATGCTTTTAAATAGAAGCAAATTGCATATTTTAAATAGGTAATAATAATATGAAGAAAATGATATTTAGAGGCATGTGACAAAGGTTATTAGTAAATGAATAGAATTTTATTAATTCCAGTAATTTACATATAAACTTTACAGAAATAGTAAAAAAAGAATAGTTTTACTGTAGCTATAATTCAGCATTATAAATATTAGGTGCTATAAAAAACAAAAATGTTCAGTTTAAAGTTGCAAGCTATTGTATTTCTGAGACTCAATTTCTTTGAACATCATATCTGTTTCATTAATAAGTTGATTTATCTCTTAAGTTTTAGTTATAAAATTAATATTTTGAAAGGCATATATATGGAGTTTGAATTTTGCATAGAATTAATGCTAGATGTTATTTGATGTACCAATTAATTGATGAATCAAACGGTTTCATATATTTTGAATGATATACCGGCCAACAATAATTTTATTGATTATTTCTACAGCATTAATATTTTAGAAGTTCATTAACTCTGGAGAGTAAAATATATCTGAGAAATTATGCTCAGAACAATTGTTGAAATTCCATTTAAAAATCTGGTATATACTGTTAATTTTTGAAGTCCTCATTTGAAAATAAATATATTAAGATTTTTTCCCAATATTGTTTTTTCATGTTTAAAAGGAACTTTCTGAATTAATGCATTGAAAATTATTTTAGGTAACAAGATTTATCTTAATGTGCTCTATTTTTTATGTGTTCATTATTTTAATGGCAGGAACTTAAAGAAATAATTGATTTAGTTTTTATTATAAATTATTATTTTGTATTCTTATAAGGATTTTTATTCCCCAGTTTAGCTGTTAATTTTTGTTTTTTAGGTTCGAGAACGGTTGCGAGTTGCTTTAGACAAAGTCACTACATTAGAAGAGGAACTTAGTAAAGCAAATGAAGAGGTTTGTTGAAAATTTATTGATATTATATCCATTGATATAGTTGTACTGTTCTTTTGTGTGTCTAGTTAATAAAAATTGCCTTTTTTATAATTGTATTTTTCAGCTTAATCAGTATAAAACTAAAGGTGTAACATTAGAATTAAAAGAAGAAAGAAAGCCTGCTAATGGAGAAGAAGCTACTCACATTTCCAAGGTTTGTGCTGATTTTATATAAGTTGAAAGTATTACATATGGAATTTGAGGCAGAAGAAATATTTTCATTCATTACACTTAGTAAAAGATTTGGTAAATATTCATTATTGAATTTAACACTTTAAGGAAGCAAGTATCTACTGTTCTTTAAAGCATCATGGAAATAAATTTTATCTTATTAATTAGTAATATTTTGAATATTCATTTAAAAGAATGTAAACTTTAAAAAACTGCAATAGTTCAAACTTCAAAACATTGTAATATTTTTATTACTTTTGCACCTTTTTGCATTGCCTTTGCACTACGAAATCAACTGTTGATTTATTAAATCTGTTATAAAAATGAGCATGCATGATGATTAATATCCCTCAAAAATATTAAACTTCCTTTTTTTAAATGATTTTAGAATGAATAAACTATACATGAATTAGGCAACTAAAAGTTGGTGCCTTAAAATTCATTCATGCTCTTGCATTTTCTATTCATATATTTACCTTATATTTGTTGTTATTTTATTCCGAAAGATTTCTCAAAAGATATATATAATTTTTAATTGTGCAGTATTTATAGTCCAGTTTCAATTAATTTCAATTATTTTTTCCATAGGTTTCTAATGGAACAGCAGAGGCTGCTGCTGAAGCAGCCCGTGTTGTTGAAATGCAAGAAACGCTCGAAAAAGTCAACGCTGAGCTGAGTGCATCACGTAGTAAAATTGCTGAACTTAGTGCCAAAATTAGAGAGCAAGAAGAATGTGTGTCTGCTGCTCAAAAAGAAATTTCTAGAATGCAAGAAGAAAATGCTAGACTGGCTCGAGATCTTAAAGAGGTGATTAAATAATGCAAACTTAAAAATATTATTTAATTTAATTTCAATTACTGCAGGCTCTGCAAGACTTCTTGATATTCAATATAGAAGCAATTTCCCTTTCATTTACTTGGAATGGTTCATAAATCTATAGATTTTTTCTTCTATAATTTGAAAACTGTTCAGATTATATTGCATCCAAAATTTTTCTTTTATATTCAATAATTGTTTTTTGCATCTCTTCTGAGTTACTTTTATATTCAATATATTTATGCAGTTTATTATTTTTAGTATCAGCATAAATCATCATTTAACAAATATAGAAATATTGTCAGTATAGAAATGTAAAATGTTCTTGAACCCTCTTTTTAACTCATTGTAACAAATAGTTCTTATGCTCCTACCATTAAAACATTTGATGAACTAAGCTAAGAAACCTGATACGAGAGCATGTAAGATAAGGTTTTGAATCCCCGTAACTGAATTCAAATATTTTTAAAAAAAAATGGAGTTCCTTCTGTTTAATGTCTACTTAAAAGAAGCTAAACTAGCTTTGACTCATTTCAAAACTGGAGAAATTGGTATTTTTTTACTTTTTTTTACTTGATAAAAGAACTTTCTTATATGTCCTCATAAAATTTTTGAGATTTTTAATTTTACACCTTATATTTTATATTATAGTTTTATTTATAGATCCTAATATATAAACATTCCATTGGAATAATTTTGTATTCATTTATGAGGAAATCTAATGAATTCTTATCATTTTAAGCAGTTGTTTTATTAAGTCTTTGGACTTGTGGCATGTAGCTAATTTTTATAAAATTAGGTTTGAATGAAGGCAGGTAATTGTCATCTCTGGAGTCGTGCTGAGCTTACTGTGAAATTTATAAGTGAAGGGGCAGTATTATAAATTTATCATTTTAATTCATTATATTTTTATTTTTCTCATTATGTTCATGTAACTCAACGTGTTTTCTACAAGTTGGAAGCTCCTGCCTTGAATCGGAACTTCACATTTTTGCATTCTATTCTAAAACAGATAGCTTGTTTGTAGATTTTCTAAAAATTTCATGGGTTAAATTTTCTAAAAATTTCAGAACTTCTATTGCTTTTAAAATTGTAGATTTTCTATTTTAAAAGATTTTAAGTTATCAATCAAATGTAATTGAACTGCTTAAAGTGTTAAAACATTTTATGTTTGTCGAAGGACAAAACTGCCAAAGCATCATTTAAAAGTTTGCTATTTAATGATGGAAAAAGCCTTGGCATAATATTGGGTATTGTATTGTAATGAAAAAATTCTTAAATTATAAGCTTTTAATTTCAAATTTAATTATAATTCAATCCTTGTATAAAGATTATCTTTTCTGGAACTTTGTTTTTGAAGGTTATAATTAGCCGAAACAAATTCATTTAGATAGATGTTTGCATTTTTTAATTTTTACTGCTTACGATGATAAATAACTTTTTTTATTCTTAAGAATAATGCCCAGAAAGAAGATCAAGAAGAGAGAATATCAACTTTGGAAAAAAGATATTTAAATGCTCAGCGAGAATCAACATCACTACATGATTTGAATGAAAAATTAGAACAAGAATTATCCAATAAAGAAGCACAGTTAAAATTGGTATGTTTCTTTCTTTGAAATCGTGTTACATTTACTTAATGCATGCATAAAATCCTGTTGTTGCATTATATTTGAATAAAACTGTTCTTAAATTTTAGCTTTTTTATTATTTTTATCGTATTTATGATATTTGCTCTCTATAAATCTGTGCTTATCTTCAATGTATGCTGTTCTCTACTTTTTAAAATATATATTATGCACTTGCTATAATCATTTCCATTAAATAAAAAAAAGGTTAATTATTACTAAATGATTTTTTTTTAAAATAATTATTGAAAAAATATTTTTTTCTTCCTGATTAGAGTGAAGAAAAATGTCGAGCTCTTCAAGAAAGGTTAGAGCTTACAGAACAAAAATTAGCTCAATTTTCTCGTAAAGCAGAAGCTGCTGCAGGAGAAGCTTTGGCTCAGGTTTGTTTGATGTTTTTTATTATAATTTGTATGTTATTTTTAATTTATTTAAATATATAAGCATTATTTTATTTAAATAAATACAATTTTTCCTATTTATTATCACTGTTATTAGGTTCAAGACAGACATGGTAGTGTTGAAGATAGGATACAACGATTAGAACAACAACTAGAAGAAAAGAGCAATGAATTGATAAGAGTAAGATTTTTTTTATTGTTTAGCTTCTTTATATAAGTAACATATGTATGTATTGCATTTCATTTATATGTGATGTATATTTTAGTCTAGGCAAAGAGAAAAAATGAATGAAGAACATAACCAAAGACTTTCTTCTACTGTTGATAAGTTGTTAGCAGAATCAAATGAACGGTTGCAATTACATCTAAAAGAGCGAATGCATGCTCTAGAAGAAAAGAATTCCTTGGCTCAAGAGCTTGAAAGAACAAGAAAAGTTTTGGAAGACACTCAAAGTGAAAAGGTTTGCACTTCTAAAATTTTACTCAAAATATGAATATATTAGTACTAAAATTAATACATAATGTAACAATTCTAATACACAAATTTCTTCTAAACTAATACATTTTATTTTAAACTGAATATTACTCCCTTTATTATCCAATGTAAGAAATATGCATAGGATGAAAATGTAATGTTGTGTATGCAAAGGATGATTTTTATAATGCTATGTAAATAGAAGGACATTGTAAATAAAAAGTGAAAAATTATATCACTATAAAATACACTAAATGACTCAATAAATTTTTAAAAGCAAGTAATCTGTTGAAGTGTTCCATATATTATCAGTAATAGGACTGATTTAGGTAGTTGATAATAGGATTTTAATGCCAACCTTTCTTACTACTAGAAAAACCAAATAGATTAAATGTAGAGATTTTTTTTTTTCTTTTTGGAATACTAATAAAGATTAAGAAGTAATGTTATGTAATGAAATTAAAGAAAACTTTTACTTTTCATATCAAAACAAGGTGATTGAAGATATCAGTTTGAAATTCATAGAATAAGCATATTACATAATAAGGGAATTTTTAAAAAAGGAAATAGGAAAGGAAACAAAGTTTATAGAAAATCCATAAGGGTTGAATCCAAACATTTTCAAGTTAAAATATGGATGAAATTTTTTAGCAAATTTTACTAATACATTGTTATAAAAAAAAGTATAAGTAATAAAATGTTTAAAATTAGGATTGTTCTATTCCTACTATTTTTAAATTATAAATTATTATTGAAATTAATTTGAATTTAGAAGTATTTATAGCATTACAAGATTTATTTAAAAGTTGACTAGTGTTTTTTGTTTGGGGGGGGGGGGGGTACAGTATTTTAAAGAATGGACATACTCTCTAATTTAATAATTTTGCTTAAAATTCTTTAAATAATGAAGCAACTAGTTTTTATGAATATTGTTGCTATTAGTTATGGTATTTCTTAAAACTAGTAATTATTTTATTTTATATTTGTTATAAACATTTTATGTTGCTTATAGGATAAAATAGTAGCAGATTTAGCCAAAATGCGAAGTGAAATGGAAACTCTGCGTAGGGATTACCAGCAGTTCAAGGCGGAAAGTTTAGCTAGGTCAGTTATTGCTATTTTTTCATTATGTTATTTAAATGTTGTGTTTAAATCTTGTTGACTTACTAATACTTGCTTCCTTTTTTTAAAAGAAGTATTTTTTATATTACATTAAAATGTTGCCCCATTTCAACGGTATGCTATATAATATTTTTTGTTATGTGATTATGCATTATTGTCAGGTATAATAATTTTTTCTTCTGCTGCAGGCTAAGTGCTGCTCGAACCCTTCCACAAACTTCTCCCCAGTTTCCAACTCGTTCTGCGCTATCTCCTGGAGCTGTTGTTACAAGTTCTATCTCACCTAGTCGTACACCAGCAATTGATACAACAGATGCATTTCATATGGTTTCTGGAATCGATTACATTTCACCTAATGCATCAATTAATCGGAGAATTCAAAGAGGTAGACAAGCTGCTTTGGAAGAAGATGCTACCAAAGTACGTGTTTTCGTTTTCTAAATTACAGAACCTTCTCTTGATTTCCATTTTTGATTGATATGTGGTGTATTTGTTGCCTGCATGAATTAGATGTTTTGTACACATCATAGCTGTTATATGCCTTTAGTATTTGCTGATTAACAAACTAAAATACAAAGAAATTACATAATGTTTTGAATTATTTATACATTACTCAAAGCACTGATAAAAGAAATTATTATAATCTTGCAAATGAAAGAAAAGGCTTATTTTTCTATCCTGTACAAAGGTACAAATCCTATAAAAACTTTCATTTCTTTCACAGATATTACACCGCTTTCAATCTAGTATTTTTCTTTAAAAGAATTTTAAATATATGCCTTAAAGCAAATTAATAAATTTTAGTCTAATGGTGTTTTGATGAAGCTTTTCTTCTAGGTAATTTATCTAAAATATCTTTTTCTTTATATGATAATGGAACTATTACATACCACATTATCATCTGAATCCTTACAATAATTTTCTCAAATTTACAAATTGCAATTACTGAAAACAAACTTTGCGGTGTATAAGTAAAAAAGGGGGGGGGGGCAACTAGTGTATATCTAAATAAGTGCTTTAATGTATCTGTGAGATTAAGGTAAATGCATAGTTTTATGTATCTTACTACATTTTGAAAGCTTTTTGTATTTTTATTTAGTTTATTTCATCATTTTTACTGAAATGGTAGCTAGAAAAATCCTTGATTTTAGTTCATTTCCCCCCCCCCCAAACTCTTGTAAGTGGAGGTTTTTAAAAAGTTTCACTGTTTTCATAAGAATATTGAATTTGAAAAATATGTTCGATTGTTGAATTAGCTCTTAAAATAAATATAAATAAAGCTTTCATCAGTGTTGAACTATCAGTTATTACTTGATTAAGAAATTAAAAGTTATTTTACCTTATATTAATGAAGCATGTGTCCTTCCCCCTCCTCTCTCACATTTATATTGAACCATTTTTTAAAATGTTTTTCTTGTTTAAATTTCAGGTTCAAACCTTGAATGAACAGGAATGGGAGAAAATGGAGCAGGCTCAAGTTTTAGCTAGTGTTCAGCATGCTTTTGATGCCAGTGATACAGAATGTAGTCAAACAGATGATAATGAGAGTATATTTGAGTCAATGGACATGCTGTCACCATCTGCCCATACAGATGCACAAACATTAGCTCTCATGTTACAAGAGCAGCTAGATGCAATTAACAATGAGATCAGGTTAATATTAATAATAAGCCAGAATTGTAAATCTTCAAAATCCATTTTTTGTAAATAATCCATGTACATGTCCTTTGTTATTGTTGTGGCCGATCTATGTCTATAATATTTCTGCTTTTTATGTATATTGCTTTTTAATTTAAGAAAAAGTGGCTTTAAATATTTAGCTTATGCATATAAATATCAGATTTTATATATTAAGGAATTCGTTTTAGAAATTCTACACAGGATCTCCTTTCCTTCTACACATGCACACTGATTTTTTTATTTTTTCAAAATAGATATTTAGGGTTTCCTTCTGTTTTCTATTTATTCAAATTTTTGTTGTTGAAATATTATAAAAATGCTCATTCTGTAAAAGTCTTTTGTCTATTACTTTTTTTCTCTATTCTTTTCTAGTAAACAGATTCTTTTTTTTTTTAAATTCAGTTAAACAATTTTTTTTATTATTATTCAGTTTGCTATATATCTTCTTAGTATGAAAACTTTCTTACTTTGAAACTTTCCAGCATTTAATTGTTACAATTTTCATAAACTTATTGTCAATTTATTACAGGCTTGATAAATCCTGAGAAATTTTTTTGAAGTAACAATTCAGGAAGCAAGATTTTGCTTCTGTAAATTCAAAATGAACTTCACCACTCACTTTGCATGAACATAAAATGATAGATCCATTATAAGTTAGCATTCATATTTATTAGATTTTACTACACCTACTAATAAAAACATGCTACCCCTTGAAATTGTCAATTTTTTAGGATTTTAAACAGAATCATGTAGTTTGAAAAAATAGTATTCATTAATCTTAATTGGCATAAATGTCATCAGAAAATTTTTATAGCAGTTATAGCTATTGAAGCATGAAAATATGATCTTGTATAACATTTAAAATATTACCATTTATATTTTAGAAGTTTAAAATTTCATCTGTCCATCATTAATTAAATAGAAGTGATGTTAAAGATGTTTTCTTATTCATAAAGGCAAGTCTCCATCAGTGAAAACAGTATCTCAAAGTAGTTATTGAATTGGAACATTCTTTTTAAAAATGCTTATGCATTTTTGAAAAAATAATGCTAAGAATAAAAATTTATTTTTAAAGAAACTAAATGTTCATCTACTTATTTAATGTTTTATTAAATTTTAGCAAACATTTAGTGTTTTTTTTTTGTTGTTGTTGTTGTTGTTGTTGTAAGATTGGTGCCACTTTCCTAGGAAAACTTTTTTGTAATGCTTTTTTGTTACAGCATATTCAATCACTGTATTTGAAGCAAAAATGATTGTTTTTTTCTTATTAATTTATTTTTTTCTAATGATTTATATTTATACATTATAAATAAATTGGTGCAATTTTAAATTGTTTATGAAAAATTTATTTGATTTATGAAAAATATTTCTAGAGCTTTAATTGTATCTTATATTGTTATTTTATGCTTTTCTAGATTGATCCAGGAAGAAAAACATACAACAGAACAGAGGGCAGAAGAACTAGAATCTAGAGTCGGTAGCATAGAAACAATAAGTCTGCTTGCAAGAGGAAGGTCTTTTGAAAGAAATTCTCCTCCACAGAGTGGCAGGTCTACTCCCAAGTCACATCATAGTCCTCAAAGGGATTACATGCAGAAATATCCAGTGAGTCATGACAGTTTTTATTAATACATATCAATTTTGCTCTGCATATTCTGCTTTTCTTTTCCTCTAGCCTTTTATTTATTTATTTTTAATAAGTGAAAGCCAAGAGCATTGTAAATTTTGTTTATTTGTTTGACTCATTATTTATTTTCATTAATTATTTTTCTTTATTTACTCCACTTTAGTTAAATATTTGTCATTAGATGTATAAGAAAGACATCCAGTAAAAATATTGAAGTGCCTTATATCTCCCTCCCCTTTTTCCTCTTAATTATGTTGTATAATTAAAACTCAACATTAAAAAGAATGATTTATTTAACAAGTATCTTAAATTTAGAAATACAATAGTGTAGAAATACAAGATGATTCAAAACCTATACGTATTTTAAATAGCTATCGCATATATTATTAACAACATAATCAAAGCTTCATTATTCAAATTACTAAATGTAGGTTTTAGATTGTGTGTGTAAAAGCCATGTTTGAGTGGCAATATTATACCCAATACATAGTTATCCGAATGTTCATGGCTTTAATTTACTTATTATTCATTTTTACAACCATAATTTTTTTAAATTCTAAAACAATAGTTTTTTTTTATTTTTTTTATTTTTATTTTTTTTTTTTTTTTATTTTTTTTTTTTTTTCAAATAATAGCTTGAGCAATTATCCTGATTACACTTACTGAAAAAAAAAATGATTATCCTTTTTATTTGAGAATCAAATATTTACTTAACCAATTTTAAATGTAAAGGGCAATTTGTTCATCATGTGGCTTAATTTAATTGGTCCCTATATAAATCCAACATTATTACCAAGAGGGAAATGTGATGCTATGCATTCAAGAAATGCTTTATAGAGAAGAATAGTGCTTCAAGAAGGAAAAAAGTCTAATTACTAGAGCAATGACATATCTTAATCGAATTTTAATCAATACACACAATCACCAGACATCATATTGATGGATTTCTTTCAAAAGAGATGTATGAAAGTTAGTGTTTATAGCTATTAAATTGATTTCAATCAACAGTTTTGACATCTCTAATATTTGGCAAAATTCTACATTTGCATGAATGCAGTTCAGAAATTTTGATGCATGTTATTAAGTGTTTATTCAATAGTTTTTAAAGTGTGTATTAATTTATTTGTTGAAATTCTGTATTTGATATGACATTGGAATTCAGTGTATTTTACTTAAATACCGTTTCTATGCTTTTTTTCATTCAGACTATGAGTCAAGTTGATAGCAAAGATGATAATAGGTTACTACTACGAAGGGACCCAAGTCCACCAACTCCCCGTTCTGTTAGGTTAGAAAGAGTTGCCAGAGCTTTAGCTGAAAGTTCTGAAGAACTTCGGAGGTATGTGATTTTTCATTTATAAGAATTTGATGCTAAAAAAGATTCATTAAATAGAAGTTTTTTATTTGTTGTGACTTTTTAAGAACTCCTTGTTGTTATGAATAGAATAATCAAAAGAATAGATAAATGATTTTTATTTCTCTCTTTAATGAAAACCTTGTATTTCAGACTACATCACCTCTCAAAATTCTGACTTTTTCATATGTTAATGAAATTTTTACTTTTTTTTCTTTAATAAATGTTTTACTGTATGCCAGATTTTTAAATTTGCAAACTTTGCTAAGACAGTATATATCTCTCCCAATAAATATTGATTTCTTAAAATTCATCTTAGAATTTCATTTTGAAAAGTGCATATTTCTTCTTGCAGATTAAAAAATTTTCTCTGGTTGAAAAAAAAGTTAATTCATTTCTCAAGTATATCAAACTTTAATGCAATTCTTTTTCAAAAATAATGAATACTAATATTATTTAAAAATAGAAAATGCTTGTATTTTTTATGAATTCAGTATTGATGAAAACTGTGTATGAAATATTATTAAATTCATAATGAATGCATTGTTCTCTGTTTGTTTAACATAATATTGATTAAATTAAGAAGTCTTGTTTTGTAAATTTTTTTCTGGATTTATTTTGTAAGTTTAAATGGAATAAAAAATGAATATCAAATCAATTTTCCTCTTTGAACTTCCAAAAACTGTCATTTAGGTTAAAATAAGTATTATAATATTAGTAATGTGCTTATATAATATTATCTGATATGGAATTTTCATGTAGTTGTAACAACTTTGTTTATTATTGTGTTATTAAAATTGACTATTCAAAAAGATATTAAATCTCGCTCTTTTAAGGAACTGATGACTTGTTTCTCGAAAATCATTTCTCAGTATTAGTATTATTTGTATATAATGACCTACATTGTTGTGTGTAATAGTTTTTAGAGTTTAATTCTCCATAAATTTCTGAAAATAAAAATTATCTTTATTTGAGCATGTGATGTTAAACTTAATATAGGTGACCCAAAAATTTCATTTAATGAATAGTATTTTTTAAAAAATCTCACTCTAATTTGCATGACTAGAACTATTTTCCTGTCTATGCTTTTGTTAATGTTGCAACTTCTGCTTCCAATAAACTCACAATTTTAATAACACAAAGCCTTCACAAATCATGCATGCTTTTATAATTATAAATAATATCTAATTTTTTATTTACACTCAAATGGGAAAAAAATCTGAATATTTTCATTTTATTGAACTGTACCTATTGTGGAGTAATAGCTCTTAATAAAAATAGAATAAATTTAGAATCATAATCTGATTCATTTTGTAATTTTAAATAAGCAAAACACATTTATTAATGTGAGCTAATTGTATCTTACAATTCAGTAGCTTTTAAAGCTACTTGTATGATTTTAAAGATACTTGAAAAAGTTTTTGTTATTCAGGATTTTTTGTATTTATTAAAAGGAAACAATTTCGGACATCTTAAATAAAAATAAGATCTAATTTTTATTTTTTTTTTAAATTTAGTTTAAAAAATTACATTTATATAGGTTTTTTCCATTAATACTAAACATTTCATTGTTTTGCTCATGTATTTTTGTATGTTGCTTAATTGACATTCATTGTGCTTTGCTTATGGCTTTTTATAGAAGTGTTGGGTATAACATTCCTCATTCTTCGCTTGCCATGACATCCATCTCATCTACCATGCCTCTTTCTTCTCAGGACATGTTCCTTGGGTACTTTTTACAATTGCTATATCATTTTACCCACAAAAACAAAATGACTTTGTTATTTTAAAAAATGATTTATCCAGAAAATATTTATTTTTTACAAAAGAGAAAAGGATAAGCATATATTTTTTTATAATATATTTATGTAAATATTTCTTCTGTAAGAGCATTATAATTGAAATTTTTTTTACAATTCTGCCATCTGGTATTTGATTTATGATTTAAAAAATTTATGCATTTAAGTATGATAATCAATGATTATTTTGTTAATAGAATCTTTAAAATAAGATAAATAATAATAAATAATAATCTTTAAATATAGATAATTATTTCATGAAAAGTATTTATTATTAATAAATTAATTACTTTTAAAATTATTTAAAACTTTTTTTATTCAATTTATATTTTTTATTAATAAAACATAATTATAATTTGTATATAAAACAATTTAACTTTCTACTGTACTTATTTACATTATTTATTTTCCTTTTCATCTGATGTAACAACAAATTTCTGTTGTTAGAAAATTTTTCTTCTTTCTCATCATAACATTTTGGTTCATAACAAAAAAAAAACAAAAAAAAAGATATTTACTTCCTGGGGAAAAAAAATTTGAGAAATATTTTTACAATAACAATACTTTTTTTTTTGTCAAAGATTATTTTTCTGGGTGGATATATAAAATATAGTAGATGCTGCTTAATGTTATCATATTAAATTCCATACTATTTATTAACAGTAAATTGACTTTAGACTGCTCCGAATGCACAGATAATCTCAGACATTCCAGATATGAAATATTTCAAAAGAATGGACTATTTTCTCACCTTATTCAGATCATAATCATGTATAAGTTATGCCCATTCCTTATTTGTTTATTGTGATTTCAAGGTGAATTCACCAAATGGCAATTTGAATTTGGTTTGAAATAGGTCATCTGGTATTTGATTAAAGAGAATATTTTAAAAGTTTGATTTACTTGCCTTCACTTCTTTGATTCAGAAATCAACAATTCTTAAATTTGCACTTAGATACAATATTACCCAGTGATTTAATTCTCTCACTGATAAATTTTTTTTCAGGTTATGTGTAAATAAATTATCAAAATCTTGATGATTTAATTGTTCAATGAAAGATTTTTATAGTTTTATGCATTTGGACTGAGAGTATTTCAGAAATGGGCATCCTGAATTTGATAACATTAATCAACAACTACTATCTTTTTACTTACTTTCCTCCCCTACTTCTTTAAATGTAATCTGAATGTTTAAGCTTAGTTGATTTCAGCAAACTCTTGAAATCAAAATATTTTAATTCTCATACAACAAATTTAATACTTTAGAGAGACTGATCATTTCTTGTTCATATTGTGTTGATTAATTTTTAATTTTAAAGTAATAACTTTTTCATTGAAAAAAAAAGATAAAAACTAAAGTGTATTATATTTTTACATTTCAAATTAGACAATGAAAATGTAAGTTCTTATCTAAAATTTTATCTTATTAGTATAGAATTAATATAACTTAAAAAGTAATTGTGATTTGAATACAATGTCTAATCATGAAATGCAATGTCTTTCAATTCAACTTGCTCTTACATTATTATTAAACTTGAATTATGTAATTGAATATGAAGTACATATGTTACATGCTATACATATGTACTTAAATTATGAAGTCATACCATATGCAACCTTTTATTTCAATCCAGCCCAACTAACTGTGCAAATTCTGTACTGGTAGGCCAATTTCTATTTCCATCAAAGATGCAGATGTAAAATGAATTATCACCATCAATGTGCTCACTTTACCTCTTGTTTTCTTCATTTGAAGCAGAAATTAGCTGAAATACTATAAAAGTTACATGCTGGATTTGTAGTGAAAGATTAAAGAATACTTATTGTTGCATGTTTCTTAGTTATTTGGTTGCTCAGCTTCTCATAATGAATGCCCTGCCAAGAGCCTAGGATTTGACTGTTAGCATCCTGACCTCATACTTAATGAGATGAATAATATTTGTAATTAAGATCTCTTAAAGGGAAAAAAAATTGGAACTTTCTGTATTTGTATGCAAAATTATTAGCAGTGTCTTTGAAAATTGATTAGGGATTTAGGGAAAGTGGAATTCACTTAATACTTCAACATATATGTAATTGTGTACATTGTAATTATTACTTTCATTGTTATTATTTTCTTAGTGTTCTGAAAGTCATATCAAAATAAAGGTTTTTCAATTATAGTTTAAATTATTCTGAGCTTACGCAAAAATCTCTAGCTGTGCATGTGCAAATAGGAAGAGCTGTGTTATGCAAATACGATACGATTTTTTGTTTACTTCTGATTATGAACAACTATTCAAATCTAATTATGCCCAAAAGAAAGAAATCCAACCTTGGCCAAAACACATTAAATAAAAAAGCTTTGTTTGTTTGAAACTGAGGAGGAAAGAAGCAATCGGTTAGCAACTATCAGAGAAAGAATGCCTACACGTAGGGAAGGAGAAACTTTTGATGAGTAAAATAACCCTCTCTCTTTAAATCAGCATTGCAACTGAATTGCAGAGACATAATGTATCTGAATTATGGGCTCCTGAGAAGCGAAATGACTGCTTTCTGCTAACAGAGAAAAACATTTAAATTTGAGACAGATAAGAAGTGAAAAATCAAACAAATTTTTAAACAGCTTTTCTATTGTATATTTTTAATTAATTGTTTTGGCTATAAACTTATATTTTTTACCTTTATAACGATTTAAATATTTTTGAATGTGTTTTAAATATTGTTTTGTAGCTATTTCTGGCAATTTCTAAATATATTTTATGTTTGTTTGATGTTGCGTAACATACCCATGCCATGGAGGCTAGACTTAAGTTTAAAGCCAATTTCTTCTCTCCTATGCTATACCATGAGTAACACTGTGTGGGTACTTCTAGTTTATTTTATAAAGTATTAATTCCTATTGCCAGTAAAGAAAATATAGTTAGAATATTTAAAACTCAGATTCTTGTTCCGAAAAATATTTTTATATGTAAAGAATTTCATAACGTCATTGTATTTGAGTTGCCACCAGAAAGAATTAGTAATTGATGCTAATTTTTTAGTATAATAATTTGTATTATGGGATGCTCTGAAGTTTTTTACAGCAGTCATAATTTATCAGCACCAAAGCAAAGTTGGAAATTAGGCCCCAATTACATAATTGATTTATAATTTCTTTTATCATTTTTTTTATCAGCAAATATAGTTGGTAATAGAATTAATTTGTCTGCTCAAATCATGACTGTTATGCTATATATCACACAATTTCTTTAATTGTTAAAGAGGGAAAAAGCAGTATTTCCATGTCAAGTCACACAAGACCACATATGTAATTTTTCAGTTGGTTGTAATGAGGGGCACTTCTCTTAATCCATATAAGAATTTTGATTTAGTCTGTAATAAATTGTATTCCCTTTTTTGCCTATTCATTCTAAAATGAGGGCTGTAACTAGTTTTGTTATACCATATTAACTTGTTCTTATACATTCATTGTATAAATATTTATAGATAAATTATCCTTTTTTTAAAAAAATGTCTAAAAACTATGAGGTTTTATTTTGTGAATAATCATGAAAAGACATGTATCAGCCTTTAAGACAGAAGTTTTAAAATACTGTTTTCTTATTTTGCATTTGATTTCTTGATTTTATAACAAATTCCTAGTTAAAATTATTTTGTAAGATTTTTATCATTGCAAATATGTGTATCATAATTACTCCCTAATTGATAGCAATGCAGTTTTATTAGCCTTATTTTTGCAAATTCTGAAGTGTATAAAAAATTAAAAACTAACCAATGCATGAATTCTTAATAATTTAACTTTCAGCATTAGTTTGTAAACAAATATGTATGTCAAGCATAATTTAGCATTTCATTTATTTTGCATAGAAACTAAGGGGAATGTGTTTCAGAATTTTGCTTTTATTTCATTTTAATACCTGCTGCATCTGCCATCAACATTTGGTTGGCGATTTTGCTTTTTTTTAGCTGTGGCTTATTATCTCCCTCTTTTAGTTATCCTGATTTGGTCCCTGAAATGTCCCATTCCCGGCTTTTGCTCGAAGGACCCTCCCATAGCTCCCCTTCTTCCTCTCATAGCTCTACATCTGAGGATTCTTTGCATAGGACCCCTCAAAAGAAGAAAAGCATCAAGTCATCATTAGGAAGATTATTTAGTAAAAAGGACAAAGTCAAAGTAAAAGAAGGTTATGGAGTCACATCACCAGGTATGTTTTCTCGCTTGCACATATAACTTTGTAGAAATATTATAATTTGAGAAAGTCTTATTGGATTAATAAAAAGTTTTCTTATTTTTGAGAATGGTTAATTTTCTTTTGTGTAATAATTCTATAATATTTTTAAATATCTTGGGTATTTTTGTATAAACATATTCATTTATTTATTGTACTTCTCAGTATTTATATTTGGTACTATTCATTATTTTATAAAATTCAGGTGTTATTTATTTATAAGTACATGTTATATCTGAGTCATCAAAATTTGTCATCAGTACTGTCTATATGACAATTAAAGTGCACAATTTTATTCCTATTATTGAAAGATAAGCATCTTTTCCTGTTAATGGTATGACCAAGGAAGGCTGAGTCAAGAACTGATTAGAAAGGAAGGAGGGAATAGGAATGCTCTCAGTATTCAGTTAAGTGACCAAATTACAAGGAAAAAAGGAATTGATGTATATTTGCTATTTTGAAATTTTATATCTGGTGTAGGCAAAGATATCATCATATGTCTGACACAATTTGTCACAGAGTTATTATTGAAACATATATACATTAATTCAGTTTACTTTTGAATTAATAACCTTTAGCTATATACCAATGATATTTCAGTTTACCAACCAGCGTAGTAATAAATTTTGAAATCAATTATCAGCCACCCTCCCTGCCTGAAAAAAGGATAACCATGCATGTTGTCTTCACTTACTAGAAAATTATATAGATGCAAAATAATTGGTATTTAGGAGTATTTTTTTAATAAAAACTGTGTATCTTAATAACATTAGAATTAAAGCAATAACAGATTTATTTAAATGTGAAATAGTTTGATGATAGCAAAAATCACTTTCATCAAAATACTAATAATAAATGAAAAGTTAATCTTATTAATCAAAATTATAATTATTCACCAACTGCTGTATAGTTATTTTAAGTATAACAGCACTTTAAAACATCTTTTTTTCTTTAATCATTAGTATTTATTCAAAGTGATAAAAGGAAATAAATTTACTTTTAAAAAGCAAGTTTTGGATATCATTTTTTTTTTTAATACCTGAAACATCAGGGCATAAAATATGACATTGAAACATAGATATTGAAATTTTCTTTGATATTAAATAAGTTTCTAATGTTTATGCTTACAGTAATTTTTTAATGAATTATTTCAAGTATTAAATATACTGAAAGAACATCTATTTTTATTTTTTGTTTTATAATGATATTCAAACATTACATGCTCTACTTTTTTAGAATTTACGACAGGAAAAAATTCTTTTTTTAATGCTTATCTTGAAATTTTTGCCTTCTACAGGAGTAACTTATATGGATGCAGATCCTGCAGTAAGTGATCCTGTCAGTATGTCTGGTGGTATTGGGCAAAAGTCTGATCATGATAGGAGAACTAAAAAGAAGTAAAGTTTCGCTTCTATCTTTCTTAGCCCAAACTTTCATCTCTAATTCTTCCATATATTTTTACTGAACATATGATTCAATTATCAAAATTTTTTGTGTGATTTTGATGTTCTTAGCATAATGGCAAGGATTCTTTTTCCCCCTCTCTGCTTAGGCATGAACTTTTAGCTGAATCGATGAAAGCTGGAACACCTTTTGCCCTTTGGAATGGCCCAACAATTGTTGCCTGGCTAGAGGTAATATGAAATATTTAGTATTTTAATAGAAACTTTTTATACGTAGATATCAAAATCAGTTTAATCAATATCAGAGTTTCAGTTAAACTAAAAGTTTAAAATCAATATATAGAATGATTTGCTAGTAAAATTTATTTTATTCTAATCATATTGCATATGTATCATGTTTTTTATGCCCTCGCATGTCTTCAAATATCATATTCTTTTGTTTTAATTGATTGCACAAAACACATTAATATAAATGATAAAGTATATATCCATGAAACATTTATTGAATTTTTTTTTATTTGTTTAAAGTATATAAAGCAGCCTTAATTATTAAGAAAATAATCAACTTTAAAAATGTTTAACTGTGTGCGGGGATGGGAGAGGGTATTTGTTGTTTCTGCTCTAAACTTTTTATTGTGGCTCTGATAACTTCCTTATTCTCTATTGCATCCTTATCCAAAAATATCAGAAATTATATTTTTGCATATATAGCACAAAATGCAAACATATTTTGTTTTTATTACTTAGATGTTTATCTTTTTTTTAATTAAGAGGATATAGGGTGTATATTTTGTAATAAATGAATTTTATTTATTTCATATATTATAACATAAGATATTGTATTATATTTGAGTAAAATCAAACTCTTTTATTTTTAGCTTTGGGTTGGGATGCCTGCCTGGTATGTTGCAGCTTGCCGAGCAAATGTCAAAAGTGGTGCAATCATGTCTGCCTTATCAGACACTGAAATTCAAAGGGAAATAGGAATAAGTAATCCTTTGCATCGTTTAAAATTGCGACTTGCAATACAAGAAATGGTTGCTCTTACTAGTCCATCTGCTCCGAAACCATCTAGAACTGTAAGAACACATTTATTTCTTTATGGTTTTGAAACATTTTTGTAATTATCATTTAAAATTTATTTTTACTGAAATGGCATGCTTATTTCAATCAGTTTAAGTAAATGATACTTTAAACTGATTCTTCAATTCATATTTTACTTGCAGCTTAATGTTAGGCATGATTGTACTGTTTTTCCTATGTATTTTTATTTTGATATGTTTTATTACCTTTGACTACTAATACAACATTTATGACCTCTTCTCATTCTAAAATTACTATTGGGATAAAAATAATTTTGAAATAAATGTCATGTATCCCTGTTATTGAATAAGAACAAATGGTAACATTTTATACTTAATCATGTAAATGTCGTTGCCTATTTTCCCTTGAAAGGCCCAAATGGCTTGTTCTTTAAATAAGTATTCACTATTAATGATATTCAGGATGTCTGAAAAGTCAAAGATTAATTACGAACAAATATGCAAAGATATTATTTATAGGGTTTTATGTCCCATTAAAAAAATATCTAAAGGTTTTTTGTGCGATGTTTTAATTTATCCAATTGTATAGTTTCAGTGTGCTTGTTATTTATCACACATAACACACTGACTGTATAGCATTTCTAGCCATGTTCTATGCAGCACTGCAAGATGGTTGAATGGTTACTGTTATGAATAGTTACTTTAATTCAATTAAGTAGCTCCATTAATGTAGCTTCAACTAGAGGTTTTGGTTTTGACAATACAAAACTTTTCATAAATCTTTCTTACTTCTTATAAATTGTGAATCTGGAGGATCTCTAATTATAGGTAGTCTGAAGTTGGTAAGTTAAGCCTATGTTGAAGTTTTAAATCCAATAAATCATGCTGAAACTTGTGCTTAACCTTGTGGTGAAGCCATTTTAAAATGAGAATGTTGCAAAAAAATGATATAGTGTCATTTAGTTTACATCTCATTAATAAAAAAAAAAATTAGTCTTTTCTTTATGGAGCATAGGAAACTGAGTAAAAATATTTGTTTATTTTTAATTTATTTTTGAAATTGTAGCCATACTTGTCAGGCACTATTTATGTAGCTTTAAACAAATTTTTGCAATAAAAATTGATTAAATATTATAAATTAAAAAAAAACTTTCATAATAAATAACAATAATCAAGTTTTATTAAATTATATTGTTATTGCTATGTAACGTATCTCAGAAGCTAATTTAAAATCTACCAAGAGGATTAGATTATCTTGAATTGATCTTCAATATCATAGAAACTGGGATGTGGAGAAATTTTTTCTCTTAATCCATAGACAAAATGTTAAAATTCCCTATGTATTTTTCATTATTTATTTTTGTAATTATTTATAAATGGATTGAAAATTGTTTCGTATTATCCCATAAATTTAAATAGAGCATAATTTTTCCAGAGCTTAGCATTTGGTGAAATGAATCATGAGTGGATTGGAAATGAATGGTTACCCAGTTTAGGATTGGCTCAATATAGATCTACATTCATGGAATGCTTAGTTGATGCTCGAATGTTAGATCATTTAACTAAAAAAGATTTAAGAATGCATTTAAAAATGGTGGATGGCTTTCATAGGTGAGAATTGCTCTTTGATAATTATCATTTAAGCTCTTTTATATGTGTAAATTGTGTATTTACTTTTCTCATTTTATTTTATAATATTTAATCCTTTTATTTTTTATTTTATTATTGTTATTGTAGGACAAGTTTACAATATGGTATAAATTGCTTAAAACGATTAAATTACAACAGAGAAGCCTTAGAAGAAAGAAGAAAGCTTAGTGAGCATGAAATCAAAGGTATTTTGTGATTGCTTCATAAAAAGTTCATAATATCTAAATGAAGCAAAGAAATTAAATTTATAGGCTATTTTATTATGTGAAGTTTTAACCTAACTTATTTGAAGGTTTCTTTTTTAATATTCATGTGCTTAAATATGAATTTTTTAACTAATGATAACATATAAACATTTTAGATTCTTTTCTCTATGTTTCAGTGTGAGATTAATTATTATTCATTGTTCTTGCTACTGCATTTGGATTTCAATTGGGCCACGAACAAAACATGCATAATTTACACAAATTAAGTATAGCTTCTATTTAACTGGGAACAAACAAACAAAGTGTGTGCTATATAATCAGATTTTCCTATTAAGTATATTTTTTGTTTCTATTTTAAATAAAGAAATAATTGCCAAACAAAAAAATATCAAATATAAAAACAATATTTCAAAATAATTGTCATTTAAAATAATCAATATGTTTTGTTATAATGAATTTGCAAAAAATTTTCTTTTCCTGTTTAATATGTAAAACATAATTTCAAATAGGTTTGAAAAAAATTGTTAAATTTTTTCATGTTATTATTTTAAGATATAGTTAAGTTAATGGATGTTTCTTTTGGCAGTATGTTTATCTTTTATGTAATTTTTAATGTGTATTATAATTATGTTCATGCCAATAATGGTAATTGAACATTACTAATAACTTATTTAAATAATGGGAGAAAAATAAAAGTGAATTTCTTTAATGAAGTTTAATTGTTGTATTTGAATCCTTTGTAACTTGTTTATGATGGTTTACATACTTATATCATGAATGACAATAAATTAATAATTATAAGGCACAAATTAATAAATTTTAGAAATCATAGTATAAATTGACAAATCATATTATTTATTGCAAATACTTAAAAAAAACTGCTCCTATTCTTTTCTAATTGTATAATTTTTTAAAAAAATTCTGTATGCAAAATTTTCTTTCTATGTACATAATCTTTGGATATTGATTTTAATAATTCATATTAATCCCAAAGTACATTTAGTTTTCATTTGCAGCTATACATTTACAAGACTGAATTAATATATATTCAAAAAAAAAATTCCATAATAATTTGTGAATAAAAGGAGCAGTATTATTTACTGAGTTAGTTTATATTTTAATTCAATATGCAACATTTTTATTACTGTTTTTATTATTATTATTATTGTCTTGATGTTTATTTTACATCATTTGAAATTCCAGTATCTTTTATTTGCCATTTCTAATATTTAAAATGTGTGTATTTAATTCAAATTTTATAAGTTTATCATAATTAACACTTGTTTCTCCCTTACTTTTTTTAGATGTCTTAGTGTGGTCAAATGACAGGGTAATAAAATGGGCAGACAGTATAGGTCTCAGAGATTATTCAGTTAATCTTATAGATAGTGGTGTTCATGGATCTGTGATAGCATTGGATGAAAGTTTTGATCATGCTGCATTGGCTTTGGCTCTCCAAATACCCACTCAAAATACTCAGGTTTGTTTGTTTCTCTTTTTCTTTGTTTTATCTATCAGATCAAAAATGAAATTTTGATCATACAGTAAAATATTTGAATTATTCCTTTAAAGCAATAGGAAAGATATTGTATGTTAATTTATTTTAATACAATATCCAAAATTTTACTTAACATCATGCTTATACTTATTTTTTTAATTTATGGGTTGTGTGTAATTTTTGTAATTTTGAGAAGTATTTATGCCATAAAAAGTTAGGTAATTTTAATAAAATTTTTATATAAATAGAATTAGTTTTTTTGGCGTGTGTGGGGGTGGTGTGTGGGAGTGGCATAATATAAAGTAATAAATTATTCTTCCCTTATTATATATCTTTCTTTCACCAGCAGTTCCAATAATTTGAGATATATATAATATAGATAACATATTATATCAGATATGTATTTGAAACATTATTTTTAATAAACAACTGATATTGTGGTAGATGAATAAAAATATTGTTTGATATATTTTTCATGTTTCCTTGCATTCAGTAAAATTCTATAATAAACTCTCAACTGTCTTGAAAATTGGATAATATATGGCAATCACCAATTAGCAAATCCCATACTTAATTCACAAAATGGAAGGAAGATGACAAAATTGAATGTGAAAATACTTTTGAATGATTCCTTTTTGCAGTAGAGGAACTTTTCATAATATTATGACTTAGCAAATGGTAGATTATCATATGTACAGTTTATTGGTTTATTATTGGATTATTGTTACAAAACATAAAGGGTTTTTTTTTTCTTTTGTGCATCAACAAAGTATTTTTATTAAATACAATTTTGGGTAATTTAGAATTTACTTGTATCTAAAATTTTTAGGATCTATTAATAGTTCAGAACTTTGTCTTTGTATATTGTTTCTTTCCAATGCTAATAGTTTTGCAATATTTAGGTTAGGCAAATTTTAGAAAGGGAATTTAACAATCTGTTATTAAAAGGTACTGAAAGGAGACCAGATGAGGTATGAAAATTTTTTAAATATGTTATTATTATGAATTTTGCTTATGCTGCATTCCTTATTTTCAGACTTTTCTTTTGTGTGCTTTAAAATTTTAAGAATAGACTTTAAAAATATTGAATTAATAAGTGACTTAATAGAATGAAAACTTATTTAAGTATGGCACATCAAGGCCATGTAAAAGTCTAGTCAATTTTTGTTTAGTTGCTAAGATGCTGTGACATCTTCATAATGTTTGAGAGAACTGTGTTGTTGAACTCTACAGTCTTCCAGAAATGTATAATCTGCAACCCATCTATATGTTAGTCTCTATGATGGAAATAATAAGCCTTTGAAAATACGCAAGAAATCATATTTTGTGAAAGCATATATTTATCAATATTTGGGTAGCATCTTCAAAACAGCACAAAAAACTAATTGAATGGTAAAGAAAATCACATGTTTTTTTTTTTTTTTTTTTAAAAAAAAAAAAAAAAAAAAAGATGCTTACAGACTTGTAATGAATGATTATCTCCGATTTTCATTTGATCCAAACTATCAGAATGTTTTTATTAGTATTCTTATTACTATTGCTTCCTTTTTCAAAGCAATACAGGGACTACTTTAGGATAGACCATGTAATTTTGAAACATGATTGAATGATTAAGGTGACACTTAAATCAGTGTCTCCTCTGAACTTCTGCTCCACACCATTTACAGGATTTTTGATTCGGACTATTTAACCTGCATTAAACCTATTTATTTTGGTGGATTTTTTCTTCGCGTGAGAAAAACATTTTAAACCAAATACATGTATTTCTGAGTAACAGTTTATTCATTCTGTTATTGATCTCTTGTAATGCTGGCTAATGATTCCAGTGTTTTTAACCTGTAAATACTATGCTTTCAGATGATAGTAACTGGTCAGTTTATCTGATGTGTCAAATTTCGATTATTGTAGAATGATATATTTGGAGAGTAATTTATTCCTTACTTCTCTGAATAATTACTGAAGCTTTGTGATAGTTGTCTTTTGATAAATGTTTAAGTATTTTGTTTTGATCCTATCCCATTTAAATTTCTGATTTAACGGCTGCTATGCTAAAAGAAGGCATCTTAGTTCCTTTAATGTTCTACACGAGCTCTGTATATTCATCTTCAATCTAATCAAAACTGAAATCATACTCATATTTAAAAATTTTCATTGAAATCATTAATGTTCTTTTTATTTTGTAATTTATTTATTATTGCACAAATTGTCATCATGTAAAGGAAAATGTATATAAAGTTATAATAAGAGTCTTGTCCCTATAATTAAAAAAAAAGGAATATAATCTAAATTTGCTAAGAATTTTTTAAAATCTTTTTGCTATATTAACTAAAAGTCATTTGTGAATTATTATAAATTAAGTTCGTACATCAAATGCTGATTTTTTTTTTTAGTAAAATTAAGTATTTTAAGCAGACAATTAATATGGAGAATAAAATGTTGTAAAATTATTCTAATATAATTGATAGATATGCATATTTCTTTAATTTTAGCATTTGCCTGTCATGTTAAATTTTATTTGGAAATCATTAGATGAAAGGTGGAATTTTTTTAATACATATATATTCTGGAATAAAATCTTTAGAAATTTGATTTTTTGTTAAGCATGGCATAATTTTAATTTTTTATCCCCAACTGTATACCACCACATATTATTACAGTCCAGTCCCTATTATTTTATTTTAAGTGTAGAATAATAAAATTCCCAATTTATATTTATAAACTGTATTTGTACTGTAAGCATGAATCGAATTAATTTGTTATAATTAGCTTCAAGTGCTCTTCTTTCATCTTCTTTTCTAATTTTTCTATACCAATCCATTCCTTTTTGTGCATGGCTTTGCATCCTTTTCTTATTTTAGGAAAAAGGACTAGCATACTCTTGATATTTAGCCATTGCTGTTGTGAAGTTGCCCTATTGTGAGCTGTATTTAGTTCTGCTTGAAACGCATGCATGTAGTGTACCAGATCAGAACCTTGTGTTTAGTAAGGTTCTTGATGTCATGTTCGCTGTATTGTTAACATTTGCAGGGTGTCAAGCATCCAACCCATACAGTGGCAGCTCTTCACAACGTACAAGGGGACAGACTCGTTTGAAATAACGAAGTAAATAAAAGTATAAAATATATCCAGATAAGCAGATTGTGAGAAGCAGCAGGCTGCTATGTTTCTTATGCATGTATATGTATGTATAAAGAAAACTTTTGAGTGTGGTGTACCTGAAGATAAAAGGGCTGTGCAATTTCTACAGAATATGTAGAATGCCGGCATTTAAAGCACGTATGGAGAGAATGCAAGATTTTTTTTTTAGTTGTTGGTGGAGCCTATGGATACCTGAAAAAAAATGATATGCCAAAACAAAACCAAAGAAGGCAAATGCATACCTCCTAAAACTGTTGATTACCTCTGTTGCTCTTATTTATTTTTTATATGTTCAAAAATTAGAACAAATATTTTTAAAATATGAAGTGAAAGGTTTTTTTATTATTATTCTTTTATTATTGAACTATGGATGAATGATAGAAGGTAATTTTTAACAATGCTTTCCTTGATTATTCAAATGTTTTCAATCAAAAAAAAATTTTCATTTCATTTTTGAAATATTTTGTTATTTTCTATATGACAATAAATATGTAAATATGATGTATAATTTTCCTTGTATAAATAAGTATAAATTGGATATTTCAAATAAGATGCATATTATGCAGAACATACATTTAGAACTCTAAAGGCAGCTCATTTTAAAAATGGTTTGCTGTTTAGTCATGTCTGTATGAATTAAAGAACTTATCATCATTGAAACAAATATGTTAATTTAAAATTTCTAATGAAAATCTTGCCATCAAATCAGTGTTTGTAATATTTATTCAAGAAACCATTCCACTCATTCGTAAAATTGTGTATTGTTTTCATTTTCTATTTTGAAATATAAAATTCAAGCAAAATGACAAATTTTATATCTGGAATGCAAGATTTTTTTATATATAAATTCAACCAAAATTATTTGGAGCATTTGAATTCATCTAATATCATCTGAAGTTTTTAGTTGGAAGAATAAAGTACTTGTTAAATATTATTTTGTGCAAATTGTACATATAAAAAAAACTATGTATTTCATGCATGCTTTAATCATAGTATATCATTTATGTTTCTTTGCATTGCAGTTGCATGAATAACACTATGTGTTATTATATTACTTTTTTATGTAATAATCTAGACTAAAAAGTGTATGTACTTGCAACTTGTTTCAAAGCATATGTTAAATTAACTGACTTTAAAATTCCAGCCCTATTATTGTTTAATTAAGAGAATACAGACATTTAAAACTGAAATCACTCCCCTCTATTCAAATACGGAAGTAATTTCAGTCCAAAATATCTTCTCCTCCTATCTAATTTTACAGTTCTTATCCAATATAATTTAGAGCACAGATTATAAAAACCTTCTCCATGTTTCATTTTAAATGCATTTCGTAATCCTATCTTTGATATAAGATTTAAATTTTTTTTATATAAAATTATATACAATACTTGAAATTTTCACAAGCAGATTGTTTTTGTGATAACTTAGTCATTTACACATTCAAGAAGTCATTGAAAACTTTAAAGCATCTTGAATGTTGTTAGTTGTTTGCTTTATTTCTAAGTCAACAATGTAAATTATACAATTATATAAATATCAACTGAAATCATATTAATATGTGCATTTATAAAATGCAAGAGCTTTTGTATAATATATTCCATAAGAGCATATTTTGTTTAGTGCAGTGTTAATATTTTCTAACATTAGTTTCCTTTAAGGTAGCTGACAGTTAAATTTCCAGGACAGCTATAATGGTTTTTTTAGTCAGTTTACTTAATAGTATTGTTTATTTCTTTGCTTTTTTTATTAGCTGACATTTTGTCACTTTATTTAGTTACAGGTGTTAGTGCTTTTTGTGACAAAAAAAAAGGCAGTATATTTTTTAAATTTAATTTTGAAGCTGTTTGTCTTTTAATAATGTTTTTACATTCATTATATTTGTATTTGAATCTTAGTTTGTAGCTATTTATATTTCAGATGTTTTTGTTCATATGTTTTGTAAATGTGAATAATTTTTTTTCTTTTTGACTAATGAAAAAAATATGCTCTTAAGACATTTAAAAAAAGTCCTTCAAAATATTTTAAGCATGATTTTAGTGGGGCAAAATTATTATACAACTTTCTCTGTGGTCATTATGATGTTTTTCTAATTTCATGTTGAAACCTTAAAAAGTTTTTAAATGTCTGTTTATTTTTATTTATTCTGTATTGTTATAAAAGGAAAATTAAAGTAAAAAATAGAATTAATTGTTTTAATTAGGTGATGAATTTTAATGCAATAAAAATATCTTCAAATTAATGATGCATTTCATTTGTTGAAAAATAAAAAATTTTATTTCTTGCATTTTTAAAAGTTAGTAATTCAATTCCCAAGACTACATTAAAAATAATGAATGCTGTAATGTTCAACATAATTACATTTATCTTGTCTATTATTAGCTTAGTATGTTTGAAGTATGTATTTGTTGTTTAAATGCTATTGAACTTGCATTTATTTGTCCTGGAAATCTCTTTTGTCTGAAATCCTCTATTGTGCCTTTATTTATATATTTGTGGAAAAAATTTCAGCATATCAAAATTTATATAGTTTACTTACTAAAAAGCTAACTATATAGTTTACTTATGCATAGTTAATTTTAGGACTAATTAAAACTTAAAAGAATTGCCAAACAAATTCATTTTTTATTATGTATAAATAACAGCAATTGATTTTAAAAAAATCTTGATAATATAACTGTTGAAATTTCATACTTATTATCAAATCTATTCATTTCTGTTGTAATGTTTTTGTTTAGTATTTGTAATATCTATGTGTGATTTCAAGAATACTGAAGCTAAACTGGATTTTAAGAAAAATTTTCCAAGTTAGAAAAGGGATTGGTAGAACAGAAGTTAAGGATAATGTACAACTCACAAGCATTTTATTCTATTTTTTTAAATGATTTTCAATCATCTTAAAATTTGTTGCAGTTAAAATCAATGAAGCCCTTTTTCACCTTTCTTTTTGAAATTCTTTCTTATAAATAAAATCCATGATAGCTTTTAATAATAATAAGTTTATATAATTTTTTTCTAATGTCCGAAATTGTTTTGCTGTATGAAATCTCTATACATAATTTCCATATGTAGGGAGGTTCCACTGTATTTTATTTTATTTTTTATGAAATACCTAAATGTAATGAACTTTGAATTAATTTAAATGTAAACATCTAAGATTCAATTGGAAACCGACTCAGTTATGAAGAAGTAAATACTTCAAATCAAAATTCTATTACTTTTTTACTAAACTGCTTAGTCATTCATTTTAAAGTGAGTGAGAAATAAAAATGCAGGCTTTAAATAAAAAAGAAAAGAAAGATGAAATGGAATTATTAGCTATATTTATTTATTTTCCATCATTCTTGTTTTAAATTATGCATTTCAAAGGGGTTATAAACCATTAAAAGTTTCTATATAAACATAGCTCTTCCTCTGTATGATACTCTGGGAAAAAAGTATGTACAACACACAAATTAATATTTTGCCCACTGCCAAATATCCATTTCTGTAAGAGCATTGCTATGCAAAGTTCTGTTTTGAAATGTCCATACATTCCCCCAGAGACAAATACTGTTGCTTCTCTGTCATTCCCATGAAACACATATGCACAAACTATATTTCAAGCATATCATGCTCTGTTTGCTGCCTTTAAATCTTGAATGAGAAATAACAGTTGTAGTGTGTTTTGTGTTTGATTGTTCATAAGCTTCATTGGACAGCTGGGATAGTTAAAAAATTTCGCCAACAATAGAATTTTACTCCCATAATTTTTTTCATTAAAAGTTTAATATATTTGGTTAATTACAGAAAAAAAATAGTTTCTTCTTTATAAGCAAAATATACTAAGATAAATCAAAATGTGTTTAATTTATTATATTTTAATTAAAAATTTTATGCATCCCACTTGCATAAGGTTAATTAGATTTATTGCTTAGTTAACAATAGTTTGTGTTTTTCAATATCTTCAAAAGCACATAATTACTAAAATTATCTGTAGCAGGAAGGAAAATAGAGATGGGAAATTTCAATTACTTTTTAGAAATAAAATTTAAGATCGAAATGACATTTTTAATTTGAATTTATTATAATTTGACGATAAATATATATTTTATTACAATGATCTAATTTTGACTCCATCCGCTAATTTTTATAGTTTCTGTGTAATTTATTTAAAATGCTAAGATGAAATTTTAAACAAAAGTTAAACAGATTCTGTGATGTCAGACAGCTGTATTTGAATATTCTATTTAGCATGGTATTACTATTATTCATGCTTGTGTTTTGAATTACTATCTAATATGATGTTAATCTTTTAGATAGCTTTCTAAAAGATGAGATCCTCTTTGCTGTATCTTAATTGTAATAGAGAAGAAAATATCAAATTAAATAGTAGATTGCAGGTGATTTGCATAACATGTTAAAATAAAAAGAAATAAATATAAGCATGTTCTACTCATTAAACTCTACACTAATGGAGAACTTTTTCTGTCATTGAGATGCAGGTGGCTTGGAAGTCTATATGTTTGACACAGCAAGAGAAAGAAAGTAACCCAGCCCATTTAATCAGTAATTTGGTAACTAATTAGTCCAAAATTAGAATTCATTGACTACTTCCTGTTTACTGCTTCAGCAATTAAATGATTTCCTGTGACTTAATGCATATTAGAATTACGCAGCATTGCTCTTTCTGTTAATAAATGCTGGTAAATCTGACAGTAAATATATTTTGCCTTTAAATTGACTAAATTTTCCTGTAAAATTTAAGGTACTTATGAAACATGATTTTTTTTTTTTTTTTTTTCAATTACAAACAAATAGTATATGTTAATTTTGTAGGAAAGCACAGTTCACAATACATGCATTTATTTTTTATCCATTTATTTTTCAAATTTTTATTTTAATTTCAGAATATTTGGCATTTCACTTTAAATTTAACTAAAAAGGATGGATTTAAATTTAAAACTTTTTCAAGAATATATTATTTTTGTAATGAAATGCACCTTCCGTGTTGTTCGTATCTTTTATTCTAATAAAAAGAATGCTCTTTTTTTTTTTTTTTTTCTTTTTTTTTTCTTCTTTTTTTCTTTTAATATAATATCTTAAGCTTCAGATTTCAGAAGTACAATACCAGCTGTTCAAAAAAGCTTGTGTTTAATAGCAATGCATGAAAGTACTCACCTTCATCATGAAATTACGCCAAGAAGCGACTGTCATTTCACACTATTGACTTTGTGTGTATGAATGTGATAGATTCGTCTTCTTTCCTAAATACGACCAAGTGCTTCATCATCACCATCATCTTTGTTGTACAAATAAGACATGAGCCTATCTTCTTACAGTGGCAGTGTATTATAGAAAGCAATAGGAGAAATACAAAAATTCATTATAATGTGGTGTATCTTTCTTATTTCACAGTGTTTTCTTATTTCTTTTTTCCAAAAACAAAACATAATAATGCCTTAAATTTCTGCAATTAGTGATAGTTTTCGCAGGAAATTTCGTAGCATGTCTATTATCCGTTGTAAATTTGGAGATCATATGGGGGGGTCAGAATTGATTTTCTGTTATCTGCCTTTGGTAGTTAGCTATTAGTTGGGATTAATGTTCACTAAAATTAAAATATTATGTAAATTGTTTATATATAGCTTCTTTGGCAAAGTGCCTGTAAACAAATTTTGATATAATTTATACTATTATGGAATTCTTATACTATTCTGCTCATTATATTACATGTCTAATTTTCTGTCTGCTCCCATAAAATTGGAACTTTAAATTGAAGTGGTAACAATTAAACTTTTTACTAAAACCAAACATGCTTTTTAAGTGTGCATATATAAAACAATCGATCAGTATTAGCTTCATATGTGTTCTAAAATTTATTGTTTTATAATTTATGCAATATCTCCAAAAATCATTTAATGAAAATTTATCTGATTCATCATAAAATTGAGTTTTTAATTTTATTTTCAAAGATTATTTAAATTATGTTAATATTTTATTTCATTGCAATTAAAATTCTAATAAAAATTACAAAAAAAAAATAATAAGTTTTCTTGTGGTGCACATTTCCACTCTTCAAAATACATATGATGGTGATTGAAAAGGCATGTTTGGTAATTCTAATAGAACGCAAAATTGTACTAGTCATATGAATAATAAATGCATATGTTTCTAATTAAGTTAAATCAGTAAATGGCAAGTGTGAAAAGGAATTAAAAGAAGACAAGGGATGAAGGAAGCAAGAAGTTAAGAAATGCCTTTATCTTGCTCACTGTTCTTCTCTTTGTAGTGTAAAACCGTACGAAAATCTTGGATATGCATCTCTTATTCCTTAAATAAACACTTCTACTTTTTAGGTACTACATCATGATGCGATTTGTAGAACTAATGAAAATTAGATTTTGGGATTACATATATGTGAAGTTTGATTAATTAGAATTAAGGATTTGTTAAACAGCTGTTAGGAAGAAAAAATAATTTTCTCGTGTATGCCAAAGCAAAAATAAATATAAAAGTGTTGCAGAAAAAGAATTATATGATCACCTTACTTTACAACTAACAACTCGTCTGAGCCAAAAACTTTCTCACCTTGTTAAAATTTGAATTTTTTTTAATCATCTTGTGCTTAGAATACTTTCTCATTAAATTCTATAATCAATGAGATGGTTTATTTTTTTAAGTGAACCGAATGAAATGAGTTATTGTCAAATTCGAAATGTAACTGCATTGCCAGATTAGCAACTTATAATGTACAAAGTTATTAATTTGACAACAGCTTAGTAGTTAATTTTTTTGTTTACGGCGCATTATTTGAAGCAGACGGGAAAGTAAGACATTCTATGACTCGTAGTTTGTTTGGTTGAGGTTGTGTAATTAATATTATTTTCTCGTGTACGCATTATAGAGAAATATTGTAATAGTCGAAAAATTTGAATTCGATATTTTAACGAAGTCCACTTTTTAGATCTCCCTGAATTCGAAAAACACATTTTTGGCATTATATTCGTCTTCACAAAGATAACTCAAAAACCAATTGAATTGAGTGTATGAAATTTAATATATGGTAATCGCACCAAACTCTTGGAGTTCTATGAAATTTTGAAGGAATCCCTTCAGAGGAAGCCCATTTGTCCGTATGTAAGCGTACCTGATAACTACAAAACGAAGGGAGCTAGTTGGATACAATTTGGTACGAAGACTATCAATTTTAGATACGGTTTTAATTTGGAACCAAATCCATCAAAAGTTTGATTTTATTTCTATCTGCATTTTCGCAAGCATCAGAAGAACGCATTCAAGATCGTAGTGACTTAAATGTCTCGGATTTGATATGTTATTTTATAACCACAATTTTAGTTCCCTGTCTAATTTCATTTTAGTCGTCTGGAAGAGGCAAGTCTAGAGCACAAATTATTAAACCGAACCAGTCGATCATATAAGATACTATTAACTACATGCAGAGGTAATGGAAACTGGTCAAACTATCGATTCATTAAAAATTAAAAATTCGCACCAAATATGATTTTTTCGTGGGCTATTGTTCGCCTACGCCATTCAGAACATTCATATCCTTACTCAAGGTACAAAATTTTATGCGGGTCAGTGGAATAGACCTTTATTAGAGAGTAAGCAAGAAAGTTTGGTGGACGCTGCTCTTGCTAGTTATTTTACTTTCAGTTTTTGAAAACTAGTAAGACCTGTGACTTCCTGGTACTTTATCTGTACCATATTTATTTTTTTATTTTTTTGCGAGAAATCCATTTAATTCATATTTTAGATCCATCAAGCTTGACAAAATAAACATATTGTGCGAATTTCATGTTCTTGTATGCAAAATCAATCAAGATACTCGGACTTTTTTCTAAGTTATTTTTTCCAGCTAATGTATATAGCTACATTATGTATAGCCTGGACCAGAGGAAATGCAAAAAGAACCTTTGAAATCAATCGCAATGCATGCAGTGGCCGAGGGAATGTGTCTCCTGGACATTGAAGGTGTATTTCGCTCTTAGTCATCATTATTCGCTTAGCAAAGTGAAATTATTTTATTATTTCTCAGTTCCTCGTTCATAGTTGTTAGTAAAAAGTGGCATAAAGCATTAATATTTTGTTTCGTTGTCATTTGGGCAATTAATGCTCTTTTGCAAATTATTTGCTTTGCCGTTGTGTGCATTACTAACACCTTCTAATGAAAACACTTCATTTTTCTTTAGGAAGTGTTGACAGTAGCAGAATTGTGACAAACCAAATCTATAAAAAAGTACCCAGAAAATGAAGTTTTGAATAAGAACCAATCGAGAAGCAACTCAATAAACAGAAAATGGAGTATTGTGTGTGAACTATTCCAAACATAAAGATATTAAAAACAATATCCTACAGCAAATGCGTATCACGCTTACCAAGACGATGGAAATCCTTGAAGAAAAAGCCCTAAGCATTTCGAACGATTTCATTGGACACCCTTAATTATATATGTAAAGAAGTTTTAATAACAATATTATAATTACAGTTCATATGAAAGACTAAAACTATTAATAATTTTGAAACACAAATTTCCAAACATGAAAACTAGAGTAGAAAATTAGCTGACGAATCCACTATGTACAAGCATTGCTATAATCAAGCTTTATGTGGATTATGCGATGCACAGTTCCTTCGCTAATCAACAATCGCTATCAATAGCAAATATCGCGTGCCAATTGACCACAACGTGCTATTGCACAATTACTGTCATTTGCTTGATGTACAGCTATAAAATACTGACACCACCGGAATATGGTGCATCTAATGTGCTGAGAATTAAGAAATGAATGGACAAAATGGAAACATTTACTGTCGTATCTAACATATGGTGATCCCAGGAAGTGATTAAAATATATAAAAGGTCAGTTCTTAAACTGTAAAATTACTTAATTGAATATTAAATAGCTTGTTTTCTGTTTTGTTTTTTACAATGGAGAATTTTTTCAAGAAGTGATCTCCATTACGATCATATTTTTCTAATATAAAGTTTTAATATCTCTGTTTGAGGATGTGAATATCAAAATAAAAATTAAGATTAAATTAGCTACTTTAAAACGCCTTAGTGCTGATTTAATGCCTATTGATAATGAAATTTTAAAAACCCCATTAGGTGCTGACGATAACGGCGAAAGTTATTTCAACGAATTTGCAGCTCTAGAAGAATATAAAAGTCAAATATGATGAAGCACTAGTTTGCTTTAATTCTTTTATAGAAAGTAAACCCCTGTCAAGCATTAATATATTAAGTAATGAAAAATCTAAAATAAAACTTTCCAAAATTGTGTGAATGAAATTTAGTAGTGAAGTTAAAGAATGGTTGTGTTCTTGGAGTCAGTTTAAATGAATTCATGAATATAAGCAGATGGACGTAGAAGTCAAATTCCAATTTTCAATGCAGTGTGTGTCGCTAGGCAGAAGAGCGGAAGAGATCATCGATAGTTATCCTCTTGCAAAGTCAGGTATGAAAAAATGCGATTCCTACGAAAAAATTCATAAAATTAAAAAATGTATTATTATACCTACTGCGAACAACTTGTTTTCGGGATCAAATCAGAGTAACAGCAATAATGTAATAAAATGAATATTTTGTGAAAAATACCATAAAAGCAAAGATTGCTACAAAACGCAAAATTTAAGTATGTAAAATTGGAAATTATGAAACAGAAAAACTTTTGTTTCACGTGAAAACAAACCATCGAGCTAAAAATTGTAAAAGTAAAGTTCAATGCATGTTTTGTGGTAGGAAACATTACATTGTTTGTTGTCCAGAATTTAAACAAAAGTCGAAAATTACTGTCGAGTATAAACAAGAAAATTGCGAAAGTAGCTCTCTTTCATCAACAGGTACTTCAAGTAGGGTTTTGCTTCAAACTTTAGTAATTGTCATTCAAAAATGAAGGACGGAGACATCATCTACAAGCTTTGATCGATACTGAGTCTGAATACTCCTATGTTTTAAAATAAACAGTAGAATCTTTAAGACTGAAATCAGAAGTTCATAGAAAATTAACACACGTTGTTTTGGGGGGAAGAACATCTGATATGAATCATAAATGTTATAAAATTAGTGTTGAGAATTTACATACCCGTTATAGCTGCAAAATTTCTGTTTTAGATCAGCCCATAATTTGTGGATCTATACCTAATCTACAGAAAGGCCCTGGGATGTCAGAATTAGCTGAAAAGGGAATTCATATCACAGATGTTGATTGTGACAACCCGCAGATTGATCTTTTAATAGACTTTGCCAGAAATATTTATATTAGAAAGATATAGAAATTAAGAACGGGCATTTTTGCTGTGGAAACATTGCTCGGATGGGTTTTGATGGGAAAATCGAAAACACCTGGAGATGAAGATTCTATTGCTGCTGTAGTTACCTCCCTCTTGATAGACAATCAAGAAATCGGAAATCTCTGGGAATTAAAAGCCATTGGCATTAAGAGATCCCTTTGAATGGAAATCTTAAAATGAAATTGATAAGGTCGTAAACGATCATTTTATAGCAAATTTAAGAAAAGACGACAAAGGAAGATATGAAGTGAAATTACCATGGATACATGATAAAATTCTTCTTGAGTATCGAAACATAGCTGTCAGAAGACTAGAATGAACAACAACTAAGTTAAAATTGGAAGGAAAATATTATGCATATAACGTGGTGTTCGAGGAGTGATTAAAAAAGGATATAATTGAAAAGCTACCACTTGAAGAATCGTCTAAACTTGATTGCTACTTGCCACCTAGAGGAATTTTTAAGGAAAATTTAGCAACTAAGGTCTGACTAGTTTTTGACGTATCAACTAGTAAAAAGGGTTTTTCTTCACTCAATGATTGCCTTGAAAAAGGACCTAACACCTTAGAATTGATACCATCATTGTTAATAAGATTTGAAGAAAAAAGAATTGGCATTATATCTGACATAAAAAGGGCCTTTTTACAGATAAACATTGTTGATGAAGATCGGGCTTATCTTCGATTTCTGAGGTGGAAGGATCGTGAAAGTAAAGAAATAAAAAATTTTAAACACCTCAGAGTAGTTTTTGGAGTCCGTTTATTCTTGGAGCAGTCACTCGTCGTCACTGGAGAACTCGTGTATAGAACATAAAGAAATCTCGGAAAAGTTATTGAAATCGTTTTATGTTGATAACTGCATCACTTCCTCGGACGCTGAAAGTGAAACTCGGCATTTTATTGAAGTTTCTACAAAACTCGTGAAAAATGCTAAATTTGAATTGAGAGGCAAGGAATTTACCAATTTCTGTGCTTCAATTCCAGAACCAGAAATATCTCATGTCTTAGGAATCGTAAAAATGAAACTTTATCTTGTGAAGTTGATTTAAGTATTGATATGGCGGAACCATTTACAGGAAGAAAGTACTTTCTATTGCACAAATAATTTTTAACCCAATTGGGCTTTGCTGTCCTGTAACATTTTATCCAAAACTACTACTACAGGAAAGCTGAAAGTCAATGCTCGGTTAAGATGGTAAGCTTTTAAAAAATGTAACTGAAAATTTTAAGAGGGACTCAAAGATCTTCATCTTTTGAAATTAGTAGAAATTCCTAGATATAAGTCAATTCACAATTGTGTATCCTATATACATTCTGTGATGCATCTAAAGTGTCTTATTCATCAGTCATTTTCTTGAGCTGTGAAAGTGAAAATTAAGTTTCAGTGCAACTGATGCTTGCAAAATCAAGAATATCACCTCTGAAAGCAATGTTGATTCCTAAACTGGAACTAATGGCATGTACAATAGGTCTTACGTCTTACTAATATGGCAAGAAAGGCTCTACGTATCAAAAACATTGAAGAATATTATTGGACATACTAAACTTCAGTGTTGTATTGGATAAATAAAGTCGATAGATGGATTATGTTTGTAAAAAATCGAGTTAAAGAAATAAGAAATCCTGCAAACCAAACAAGGTGGCGACATTTACCAGGCACTGAGAATCTTCCTGTCTTGCCATCAAGAGGTTGATCAGCGAAGAAACTAATAGAGCCTCGCTGGTGGGAGGTCCTCAGTGGCTGAATCTTTCAAAAAAAGAATGGCCTCAGTCTACTCCAATTTGTGATAAAGAAAATGTTGATTCGAAAAGGCGCAAGGTTGTAGTAACGACATTAAATAATGTCAACGACTTTTCTTCAAGAATTTTCAGTTACTTTTCAAAATGCATCAAAATTTTAAGAATGATCGGGTAGATAAATATACAGGTTCGTAGAAAAATCACCAAAGAAAAGAGAAGAAAGATGACAAGGAGGGCTTAAGGATCCTGAGCTAAAAAGAGCAGAAAATTTAATAGAAAAGCTCATACAACTACACTTTTTTTCATCTGAGAATATCAAAAAATTAAAGTCCTTCAGTGTGTTTAAAGATGGAGGGGGAATTTTTTGAGTCCAAACGAAATTGACAGAAAGGAAAGATTTAGAAAATTTTAAGTATCCAATTTTATTGCCAAGTACACAAAAATTAGTTAAACTACTCATCCTAGAATATCATTTGATTTTACATCATGCTGGACTTCGCCCACTCTTAACCAATCTACGAGAGAAATTTTGAATCATAAATGGAAGAAAAACAATAAGATAAACTATTTCTAGATGCATTGTTTGTAGAAGACACAGAGCGAAAGCAATAAAAATAATTTCTGTTCCACTCCCAGAAGACAGAATTAGAGAGGCATCAATTTTTGAAGTCATAGGTGTAGACTTAGAAGGCCCTCATATTCTTAAAGATGGAACCAAAGCGTGGTTTGTTATACTTGCGCGGCATTCAAAACTATTCATCTGGAACTAATAACTTCTCTATTTACGAATTACTTCCTCTTAAGTTTATGAAGATTTATTGCCAGACATGGACGCTCTCAAGTAATTTATACCGATAATGGCCCAAACTTCACAGGAGTTAATAATCTTTTTAAAGCTATTAATTGGAAAATAATTGAAGGCGTAGCAGCTAATAGAAGAATTACTTGGAACTTCAATCCACCTTCAGTTTGCAGGTGGGATGGGTTTTAGGAATGTTTAATCCAATTCATTAAGAAAATGCTAAGAATCTTGAAGAATGCCTCACTAACTTATTAAGAGACACTTGATTTACTTTGCGAATGTGAAGCTATAATTAATTCGAGACCATTAACTTATGTATTGGAAGATTCAATAACCCCTGCAATGTTGCTGCAAGAAATTCCAGAAGTTGGTATTCCAGATCTTGACCATATAAACAAGATAAATCTAACGAGAAGATTACGATATCAGTAAAAGCTTAAAGTTAAGACATCGAGTGAAGAGGTTATAAGACCGATTCAACTCTTATATCCATAAGAAATACAACCAGAATCCGAAGTAATTCATAAAAAGTCAGATGTTGAACAGGAAAAAAATGTCTACAAGTCTTCAGGAGATATTCAAGGATATAATTTTCAGAAGTGATCGAAATATAGTTACCATCTGGATTCAGGGACTTAAAACTTTAAAAAATAGATTTTAAGTTAGCTTTAAAATGGACTTTTAGGGTAAATTTCAGTTAAATTAAGAAATTGTTTTGATAAAATTTGTATTATTAAAAGGTGGGGAGTATGTCAAGTACAACCACCTACATATATATTTAGTCACTCTACTAGTTTTAGTTTGGTTTTGTATGGCAACAATGTTTATAATTTAAGTTCGTTTTTATAAAAAATGAAATTTGCCGAGAATAAAGGAATGATTGGACAAAATGGAAACATTTACTGTCGTATCTAATGTATATAAAGCATGCTGTACTTCTGCGTGAAAAAATTGGTTGCATGATCGATTCCCTCAAATCAGGTCTTAGTGCTGATTTGGGGGAGACAGCCCTTCATGAATGCAAAGTTAAGGGTGCCGTATACATGTCACCTACAATTTTCAAGCGTAATGTATCCTATGAAGAAAATACTTCGATCTTTTTCCGCTCTTGTGACTCTTTAATTTAATAAATTATTAGATGTATAAGAATCAATGCTAGTGAAAATAATCATAGATGAGAATATAATCTGTAATGCGCATGAACAATGCAGAATTAGAAAGTTTTTGTATTAATTAAACTTTAAATACTTTCGTTTTTCAAATTCCCATTTTTGTAAGATTACTGAAAATTAGATAGATGCCGTGGACAGAATGTGGAACAGTATAAGGTTTTTTTAAGTCCTAGTAAATGTTGCATGTCTATAGAATTTGAAGTTAAGACGTAGTGAAGACCAGATAAGAAAAGTCACAAACAGTCAGAGGGTAAAGGGAGGGGTTATATGCGAATCCGCGAATGGGTGAAGTTAAAGGAGCAAGCATTGGGGGGAGGGGGGAAAGTGTAAACTATTTTTCCAATTTAGGTCTAAAATACTGTTTTTACACATTTAAAAAAAATCTTTAGTATTCATCGGAAAGAAGATACCCAAAAGGATGTTTCATATTTGCTACTTTTATTTTATTTACGATAGATTTTTTTCTAAAAATGTTTAAATAGTGCAGTTGAAATTATGTGATATTTTAATAATTTTTAAGAAAAATACTTTGAGAAGTCCGAGAAAAAAATCTTAAACAGAAACCTGTGTTTTTATTCGCTCTACCAATTGCAGTTGATTTCATAAAAAAGAAACTGCAATAGCTAGCGGGAAAATATCGAAGTATTCTCCATAGGATAACATCATGCTTGAAAATTGTAGGTGGTGTGTATATGGCAGCCTTAACTCTCCATGTGTAACTGGGTATACAGCCATCCATCCATCGACACATTCATTAAGATGTGCTTTTCATTTGGGTACACTTTATAAAAAAATTTAAAAAGTCAAAATAATGCGATAGTGTCTTAATAAATTTAGTTGAAGTTTGAAGGAGAGCAAAAGAGAAAAGATTTTTATCAGTTATTATTTTTTCTAACTGATTCTGTTACAGATTACAGATGTTTATAAATTGAAAAAGTTAACCAGTGGAATTAGTTTCTGCAAACTATCTGGCATTACCTTAATAAGTTGTTGGCAAAACCATGAATAACGAAATTGCTCACATACAGTGTCACACATAAACATTTTGTGCCTTGTACTGTGGGAAAACTTAAAATTTGAAGATTCATTAAATCTTGGATTCGAATTTTTCGATAATTACAATATTTTCTCATAGTATACGAGAAAAAAAATCTAGTTTTTTATAAAATGTAATTAAACGAAAAAAACTGTTAAAACAGATTTATTTTTTAATTCTGTTATTGAATCATGTTTTGTTATTTGTTGCTGAATCATACGTTAAAAATTTACTATGAAAAAAAAATAAACAGTTTTCATAACATCGCCCAAAATAATTCGGTTTTCAAGATAAATAATGAGATGTAAATGAAAAAATAAATTTAGCATTTGTTATTTATTAATTTACAGTATTAAATTAAAACTTTTACTTGAAAAATATTATTCAAGTACTTTGAATCAAATTTTGATACATTTTCATATTTTAGTCATGCGATCTAGAAGCGCGGGATATCATTCTCGTTCAAAAAATATGTTTGAAAATAAAAGCTATTAAGTTATTGATTTTTTCTGATAAATAAGTATAGGTATATCAATTAGATCAATCAAAGTTTTTTTTTAACTTAAAAAAATAAATAAAAATGCCTTCTCGGGATGAGATAAATCCTTCGGAATGTCCTAGTGACTGCCTAGACAATATTTCAGAAGATTCAGACATCTTCAATTTAAACTCTAATGCAATTATTACTTCTGCAACTGAATTTTCAGAGCTGAGTTCCGTAAGTAATGATCTAAATGAGGAGACGGCACAGTATGAGGATCAAAATTTTCAAAATGAGAACTTTGCAAACCCATCTGATGATTTGACTGAAGATACCATAGATTCATATGATCTCAACACAAATGAACATTGCTACAGCGTTGTTCGAGAATCATCCAATCAGCAGTTTATTTCATTTCAACATTTGAGTAATTTATTACCTTTAAATGAATCAACGAATGATGCTGAAACAGCTCTCAACGAAAATTTGATTAGTAAGTATGAAACTTTTACAAATGCTTCCTTGCCTACTATAAGTCATGTAAAAGATATTGAAACCGAGGTGGTCTGTGATGAATATACTTCCCCAGATAAAGAAAGTCTTCAATCAATAAATCATAACCATACTCCTGAATCAGAAAGGGATAAAAACTTTACAAGAATTTCAGCCAAAAAAATTCTCCCACTTTTGTTACCAAACTGCGATAGTAAAAACGAAAATAACCTAATATTTAATTTAATGCAATTAAGTGAGATGGAAAAACAAATTAACTATAAATTTAATACTAACAATGAAATAAGTTTTTCAGAAAACAGTCAAAATGCCATAACGCCAAATACCGTTATTGGCTCTTCCGATCAAAACAGGGATCTTGAGAAAACGTTTAATCACGGCATCAAGGACAATTTAGTTAGTTCAGAAACGAATGATTCCAATGATATTTTAAGCAAAAGTTATTTGTCACAAACGTATGTTGATGAAACACAACCGATTGATACAGACTCAATATTTGAGCAGGAAAAATCAAATTCGAAGTTGGATCATCATACAGAAAAATCATTCAAAAGTAATGATATCCGTAGAAAAAGTCTGTTTACATCTTCTGAACTTCTTCCAGGTGGAATTGAGAATACAATCCAGCGATCCATTAGAGATCTAATTTTGAGACAAAATGCAAAACAAATAGATAATTCAATAAACGGAATAAATTTACAAGAAATTAAAAGTAGTGAAACAGAAGCAGATCAGGTGAAAAAAACGCTACAAATTACTTCAAGTTCCGCTGTTTATGAAGATTCTTGCTGGGATAAATTTGGCCTATCTACTTGTACTGGTTTAGGAAACAGTGTCCAAGAAGACGAGAAATGCCATACAAAAATGACTGAAATTTCGGGAAAAATTTATTCTATTAACAAATTTGCCGGTAAAATATTTAATTTACCAGAAACTCCACTTGGTGAAACAGAAACCGACAAAGTGAAAGAAATGCCAAAAATTAGTTCTAGTGCCACTGTAAATAAAGACTTTTGCTGGGTTAAGTTTGATCCATCAGTTTGTTCCGGTTCAGGAGATAGCGTTCCAGAAACAGAAAATGCTGACATAAGAATGACTGATATTTTGAAAGAAACAGGATGTTCTACCAGCAAAATTTTTGATATGGAAAGTCCATATAATGGCGAAGACTGCAGATCTTTCGAGCAACTAACATTTGAAACTTCAACAATTTGTAATCTTGCCGTCCATCCTTTGAGCACTGAAATTAAAAGTTTGCATAAAGAGCATGCTGAAAATATGTTGTCTCAAAATAAGAGTGAAAGGAGTGATGTGTCAAGCGGTGAAAATTATTCATCAACCGGATTCAGTACTGTTGATGAAAATGATTGCAATTTAACTATACAGCCTGAAGCTGCATCCAATGAGATAAACTCAGACAAACATAAAGAAGTTGATGTTTGTGAAATTAGACTACAGATTGATGGTAATTCCACAACAAACTGTAATATTGATGTTCTTAATTTAAATAAAGAAAATAGCATTGAACGCCAAAAGTATCAAGAACTGAAAATCCTAACTAATAACTTTTTCGAATCTTATGAGAGATCCTCATTGGTTGATGACCAAAAGATGGACACACTTAGGGAAACTGAAATTAAAACTACAAATATTCCTTCATTAACAAGGAATTTAATAGACAAATGTACTGGAGATCAAAATAACTATCTTTCGGATAATATTGAATTGGCAGCAAACAATAAATATGAACCCACTGTTTCAAATGTAAATAAATATTTATCTGCAGAAATTTCAGTACAAGAAATCAGTACACCAGTACAGGGTGAGATGGGTTTTAATTTTACTAATAAAAGCAACAGTAAAAAAGATGAAAATACAGAAGTCATTTTGAATACTGCCTTAAATAATAACAAAGCATACGTTTTCGATAACAATAATGAATATCAAAACATGTACTTAAGCTCAGCAGATAAAGGGTCCATGAATAATAATTATAACAACAATTCTCAAGATAGTAATGAGCTAATAGCAAATAGTAAATTTGGACATCAAATTTTAAATATAACCGAAAATTCGACTGCTGCAATTTCAGCCTCATTAGAACAGAATATGGCAAGCTCTAGTCTTATTGATGAAAGCGATCGTGGAAAAGAGGGATATGCAACAATCTTTCCAAAAAGATGTGGAAATAACAACAAAATATACGATTTTGATAATAATGGTCAAGTACATCAAAACATGTCTCTTTTATTAAATGAATCTAATTACCATTGTCACAACGTTCATGTCAATGAAATGGAAAATCGATATAATAAATGGAAGTTTTCATTACCTCGAATGCACTTATTTGGAACAATGAGTGATGGCTCAAAATCACTCGACGGTACTTGCTTAGAAAAAGAAACATATCAGAAAAATAATACCACCTCCACCAGCAAGGATACTCCTCTTGAAGAGACAGTTGATAATTCTGATTTTCACCATATTTTTAATACCAAAAGCCAAAATAAAGGTTCAGCATCAGCTTCAAATCTAAATTCAATAAAACCAGGATTTACGAATTTTATAACTGAAGAAAGGCAGATGACAGATATTTCTGAAAATATGGATGACAATTTTGCTGTGCTAGGATTAATTAGTGATAAGACTGAAATTAAACAAACAAATGAAAATACTTCAAAAAATATTTGCAAATTTGAATCAAAACAAAATTTTGAAATCAGATTCAATGCTGTAGAAAATGCAATTGTTCCCACTGAAACTTGTGATGAACCAAATACATTAGAAAACTACACATCTTGCAATCCTGAGATACTATTCAAAAAAAATATATGCATAAAAAATCCTGATGGAGATACAATATTACTTGGTGATGCCAAAGCAGCATATTCGGAAGCCGAAAATACTAGAACTAAAGATATAAACAAAAAAGAATCGCTTCATAACGAAGTAAATATACCTGGTCTTAAAAAGGACGAAGGAAACACTTTATCTTTTGGATCATGTTCAATACTTCCCATTGTTTCAGAGTCAAATAAAGATAATTTTGCTGAAAACAGTCGATTCGATGAAACTGAACAACATTTAGAAAGTGCAACACTGGAGAAGAATGGTTCTCTAAACACATCCTATAATTATGAAGATATAATAAAAAAATCACGGCAGTTATCTGTTAGATTGGAAGATATAAAATATAAATTGGTACCTTTATCATCAATGGGGAATGTTAGCCAAGATACCAATTTGCGAAGCTTACAGACATCCAGTCAGAACTTTAATACAACCAATGCCATAACAACAGATAACAGTACGGAAAAACAAACTATTAAAAGGATCTCACCAGAAAGCCAATCTGTATATTTCCTAAGGAGTTCGAAAAAGTTAAAAAGTTGTAAAATACAGCCTAAATCGATGCGCACAACTTGCCACGCAGTTACGATTCCGACACCAGAAGTAGAGATTAAAAAGCAAGGCATCAATGTGCGAAGTTCACATACATTTTTAAACTTATCTAACTTCAATTTTAATACAACTTGTGCTGCAACAACGGATAATAGTAATAAAAATAATGCCGATACCAAAAAACAAGCTACTGAGAGGACCTCAACAGAAGATCAATCTCTATATTCTCTAAAAAGTTCCAAGAAGTTAAAAAGTTGCAAAATACAACCAAAATCTCTCCGCACAACCTGCCCACCAGTTACGAAAGGGGACATTGTTTCGACAGAAAATGTACCGAAAACATTAATCAGTTCTGATGTTAAAAATACAAACCAGGAAAGTATTACATCTCCCATCTTTCAAATGGCAGAGATACTGAGAAAACTCGATAATAAACGCAAAGAGACGTTCACCGCTAATAACGATGGCTTTGTGTTTGGGCCGAGAAAATTTATCGAAAGAAAAAGTGATGGAAATTCTTCCCTTTTGTTTGGTAATAACTGCGAGGGTGCATCGACAGGAACTGTCTTGGACTGTACTGTAGCAGCAGTAAAACAATTAAACAACGGAAACGGCTCGACAGTGCTCGACATCCTTTCATATGTTAGAACACATTTACCTTCAAGCGATAAAAAAATGTCCCTCGATGTTAGAAAAGCTCTTAAAGACGCCACTGCCGCTGGATTTTTAACATATACTAATGGGAAATACAAAGAAGTGCCTAACTTGATTAAGGTGAACATTCCTACGAAAACAAATAAAAGAAAAACACATCGTCCAATCGAAAACAGCAAGGTACTATCAAAGAGAGTGAAACCAACTCCCACACAGTTACGCAGTTCACGTCCCAAAACTACACGTTTAACTAATACAAAATCAAACAGAAACCAAAAGGATGATGCCAGTGGAGAATAAAATTTCACCATTTTTTTTTTTTAATAATCGTACAAAGATCGTATCATTTTTTAAAAAAATTGCAAAACATTAAACCTTTTAATCATACGGTATGTTGTATTTTCATGCATACTACTGAAACAAGGACATATTAATTAAATGCCGAAATAAATAAATGGATATAAAATGTCTGAAATATTTTTCTGAAATTCAAAACTTTTTGCTACAAAAAATGCTTTGTACATTTTTTTTCTCCAACTCTATGACAGAAGATATTCCCTAACAACAATTAAGAACAAAAATATTTCTCATTTCTTCGCAATATTTTATATAAACAGGAGAAAAAATTTAAATTAATGATAAGCTAGATATTAAATGCGTTCATTCGCATATAAGTCAATATATTTGATGTTACCAAGACAAAAATTATTGCATGTATTGTAACAGTTAGCTTAATGTTGCATGATATATCTCTCTTGCTTTTTTTTTTTTTTTTTTTCCATTTTCAAGATGGCCAGTCCATTTTAAAGTTATGTTAAAGGATAATAAGTGTGTATTATGCTAGCATGATCTGACATCATCTTTGTAATGTTTTTCTCAAGAATTCTCCTCATAGATCGTTGAAAAACGACTGCCTTCGCGCCAAAATTCATGTATGCTATTCTGTTTGGAGTCAAGATTTTAAAATTCTACTCTAGAATTCCCCAGACTAGTAGATGCAGGATTACATGCCTTTCTGACTAAGCAATAGGGTCTTGTCTAATCAAATAAGATTCACCATTGAGTTTGGACTAACAACTAGTGTTTTTTTTTTAATTATTATTATAGTTTAGACTTTTGTACTGACTGAAAAGAACTCCACACACATATAGAATTTTTAATATACTAAAATTATTAAACTAATTGCTATGAAACCTTTCTTTTGTTTCATACTTTCCCCAGTAAACTTTGAAGAAAATCTTTTTAATTTACATTGAGAAAAAAAAATGGGGCATTTCAATTTCATTTTTGATAATATTTTGAAGTTTTACATATTTCACTATTCTGTTCACAGATTTCACGATATATATTTTTAAAAAATAATTCATAGCAGATATGTAGATATTTTAGTTTTATAAACTTCAATTAGATACTTTCATATTTGCAGTGGATTGGTTAAATTTTTGCTTCATAGATTAGGAGTTTTTTTTTTTTAAGTACTTTTTGCAAACATTAAAAATTGCTACAATTCAAAATCATATGTTGCAGAATCTACACTACTAAGATTGATTGATTCTTTTTCATCTGAGTTGATTTAATAAAATTGGGTGCATCGTCAAATTTAAGGATGTGGAAATCTAAAATTTTATAGTAGGATTTTATTTCTCTATTAAAACTTTATATGTGTATGTAATCTTGGTAAGTTTGTTTAATGAAATAGTATGTAAGAATAAAATATTTTAAATAAAGATATTATTACTTCATAAAAAACTACATTTAAATCAAAATTATTTATTTTCCAACAATTATAAAAAACATTATTTTCTTTTATTTAATAAAAAACAGTTTAAAAAATATATAAAGGGCAGTAATTTTGTTATAATTATTAGTGTTTATGATTAGACATTTCTTAAAATAAGTTTAAACTTTTAGCACATAACCAACTTTTCCAAAATAAGATAATTAAAACCATAAAGACATTTTTCTTTAGTAAAATTTTATACATTTTACAATATTTTCTAATAACCCAGTTATAATTTTAAAACTTCAACAGGCTGGAATGTAGAAAATAATTCTTCCTACATTCAAGCATTATTATTTCAGGGATATTCAAGTGCTGGATAGTTGCTGGTTAATGGGCTAAATAAAGATGAGAAAGAGAAAAGAGTGGAAATGAAAGTGACTAAATTTCAAATTCTATCTGAAGGGTGTCCCAAATTTAACAAAAGATTTGAATTTGCCACCAACCATGCAGTAAAGTGTTGAGGACTTAATTAAAAAATAATTTGACAGCTGATAGTTTAGGGATACTAAAAATTGTGCATTAAATAATAGAATAATGTTTTTTCATTGCTGTACAAAATTTCAAAAATAACAAAAATCTGGTGATCACAATTCAAAAATCATGCCCCTAGATTGTGATTTAACTGCAATGAATTTCTTTTTATGGAGTCATTTGTAGTCATTGATGGAGAAAATTCAAGCCTGCATCAATGAAATTCAACTATATTTAAACAAATATTACTTATATTCTAATAAAATAGCACATATGTACCAGCAAAACCATGGAAGTCATTTTTCCTGAGTTAGTCCATGCATAACCCTATCTTGTAAATTTTACAATTCAAAAAAAATATAGCAATTTAAACCATGCTTTTTATTTAATTCAAATCTTGCATTGACACATTTTTCTTCATATAATGCTCCACTTTTATTAACCCTAAATTATCAGCTATTAAATGGTACTATTAAAGACTGCCAACATAAATAGTGGCAAATTCAAATCTTGTGTAAATTTTGGGACACCCTTTAAAATACTTCCCCTGCAAAGTATTCTTAAATTTTAGAAACCCTATATCATTTTGTTCAAAAACAAACTAAATATCATTTTGTTCACTGTGCTATACATTTCCCTAAATTTTAAACTTTAATATGAAGCATAACAAATACAAAATCTTTCTTGCTAAACTTTTTTTTAGAATAAGCATTCTTTAAAACTGTTTATTATCCTTGTGAATTTCTTCAATTGTAAAATGCAACAAATTTTGAAAAAGTTTATTAAAAACCTTCTTTAAATAGAAGCTCACTCAAGATGAATAAATAAGCATTATCTCTATATTTTCAACATCAACAATGCAAGATGAAATGTTTAAATAACAATGAAAACAACTAGAGTTTCTTTACAATAATGAAGTGAATAGCTAAAAAATTTCTATAAAAATCGACACAAAAAAAATGTATAGCCATGAAAATGGTATCATTGAAAGATTTTTATTAATTTTAAGGTAGATTATAACTTATTTTTGGGTTGTAATGCTTTTGGCAGTTAAAATGAGAAAAAATTCAAAATGGCCATTTTCCAATAAAATTTCTAAATCACTTCAAAAATGTGCATTCCCACCACTGAAATATATACAGGCCAAATTTGTTTGTCCTAACATCTGTCTTGCATTGAGAAAAATGCATACATGTTCTTTTTTTTATTGTTAGTAGAGATGCACACACCATTATTATTATGACACCCCTACATGTACCTTTCTTATATTTACCAGGATTTATTAGTTTTAGAAATCCATTTCTTATATATTAAGATTAATGTTAAATTACACAGGTAATTCTTATTAGTACTTGATAAATTAATTTGTATTTTAAAAGCAATATAAATAAACTTCAATTTTGACTTATTTATGAAATAAACATAAGTTTATGAAATGAATTGCAAAATTTATGCTTGGCCTATATTTTACAATTTTTTTGCTTTGTTCCATTAGAAAAAGTTTTTTCACTGCACCAATCAGGATGAGCAAATTTATTTCAGACATTAATAATACCAATAAAATAATATTTCAATTTCCAACTTTCCAAAGTTTCACTCTCAAAAATTCTAAAATGAAAACTGTGAAATAATTTATTTTTATCACTCAATAATATAACATACTTTTTAAAAAATTTAAAAAGAAAATTTGGTAATGAAATGGAAAAATTACAAAACAAATTATTATAACAATTTAATAATAATATTTCAATAAAAAATGCAAAGGGATTTTTTAAATTTTTTTAATCAGAAAGTAAAACATTTTTCTAGCTCTTAAACCTGATCAAAAATTCTTTAGATGTACAAGTTAACAACTCCTTTGCAAGTTGTTTTTCATTATTTTGACTTAATTGCTTTATATCGGATCTTCTTCTTTTAAATTTCTTTTGTAATTTATCACACTTCTCATACTGTTGTGTAGAAAGCAACTTTTCATATAATGTCTCATAAAGTGTTCTAAATTCTTTTAAATTTCTTGCTGGCTTTAATTTTTCATTTGATAACACTGAACTACTTGCTGCATCTGTAGATGTTTCAGATTCAGCCTTAATCAATCCTAAATGTTCAGCAAGCTTAATTCCTGTAGACTGTATAATAGCTGCTTTTTGTTCTTTTTTGACATCAGCTGGTACATCTGATTGTTTGATTTTTTGAAGTTTACTTTTTGCTATGTGAAATATTCCATCTATTGCTTTTATTTTATATGGTGTAAGGACATTTCTCAACATAACTTGTGAACTAACATCAAGGTGATTCCAAATATTCTTTAATTTTTTTAAGCTTCCTGCATTCCTTATTTTTTCTAGCAGTAGAGTTTGCTGGAAATAAAATAATACATAGATTAAAAAAAAGGGGGGAAAATAAAATTAAAAAGAAACACATGGAAATTCATTAGTTCAATATTTTAGAGGAAAATAAAATTCAGAACCTTGATAAACATATTTTGAAGTCTGAATAAAAAATGTGTAAGAATAACAAAAATTGTTAGTTCAAAGTTTTCAGAATGAGCTACCTGATTTAATTTAGATTTCCTATAAAAAAAGGTTAATTTAAATGATACGTCATTGATTCCTTTGAATACAACATGTAGTAATCCGATTTTTATTGGCTTAGAGATAAGGGAATAGATGTTCAAAACCATAATTAAACCCATAAATACCATAATTAAATTATAGATTGTCAAAAAATCCTAAATCCAAATTGTAAAGGTTTTTAAAAAAATACTTTTTATCATTCAATTTAATAACATTATTTTTAAAAAAATTTAAACAAAGGAAAACTGGCAATGGAATGAAATAATTATTTTAAAAAAATCTGGTTAAAAGATTATTTTAACAAATTAACAATAATATTTCAATTTTAAAAAATGGAAAAAGATTATTTTAATTTTTTAATAAGAAAGATAGTAAAATCCTTTCTGGCATTTAAACCTAAATAAAAATTCTTTTACGTATATTTCTAAATCCAGTTTTCCACATCTCATAAACATTCTTTACTGAAATGTAAAAGATAATTCAATAAATTAGCATTTATTCTAAAGTAGAATTACTGTACGCTGAGCTCTTTTAGAGGAATTCTTGGTATGTGTTATTTATTTTATCTCTTCGGCTTTATTAACCAACACTTTATATCTAATTTATTTTAACCATATTGCTCCTAATATAAACAATAATCAAATGAAGAAATCCTATAATTCTAAAACAAAGAATATCACAGCTAGTTTTCATTTGGTTTAAATCTTATATATTAAATAATTGTGGAAAATATTTTTAATTTAAGACCTTGTACTTACTTTATTTTTTTACTTTTTTTGAATTCAAATATTTCTCTTATTACAACATCAAAGCAATGATGACAAAGTTAATTAAAATTAGCCTTCTTTCATAAGACCAACAGCTAATGTAGGCATTTGATACTTATCTCAAATTTGAGTGTTTTACTTGTTTATTTCTTTATTTATTTTTAGCTGATTGAAATGATACATAGTGCTAAGAACTTATAGTCCAATCAGAAAAACACATAAAAATCATAAATGTATTTTAATAGGTATAATAGTAATAAATTTTGTGGGATGCAAGTGCCAATTATTCTATTAAAAGGAAAATAATATACTTGTTATGCACTGTTACATTAATAATTTTGTTTGATTTCTCCGATAAATAAAAATATCATTACTGAATTCAAATTTATTGACAGACAAATGTCAATACTTGTCAACAGAATGCAACAAGCTTCTTGATTGTTTTTTCCTTTTGTCATATGTACATTACTGCCAAGTTCCATCCATCTAGCTCAAAGTATTTTTGAGTTAGTTTCATGTCATATAAATGGATATGTTCTAAAACTTTGCTTTTCGGGGAAGCTCAAAATGTGGAGGTTAATCAAAATCTGCTAACCAAATTTTATGATGATTACTTTTTTTTATAAATTGCACAAAGAAAAAAAATGTGAAGGATTAATAGAGAACAATAACTTCATCAGAGATTAAAACACATGTGGTGGTATCTTAATAAGCCGGTAACAGTCACTGGACATTGTTGATCACTTTTGTCCATTGGATATGTTACACAGTCGCAAATCGTAAGGTCACAGGTTTAATTCTTAGCGACAATTCAATCTCCACAATGGCGAGACAAATACCATCCACCATACACATTTAGCTACATAAAACTCAGAATGAGTAGATTTCTTACGTTTAATATAAATAATAACAATACACACACACATATGTATATTTAGATATGAATAAAGCAAAAAAATTGCAAAAACTGAAGCGGACATCACGATTCATCAAAATTCTAATAAAGAGTAATAACTTTTTTTAAATGATTTCCTAAAAATACTTTAATAAATGAAAACTAACTGCAGTTACACACACACACATATATAAGAAATAATCAATCTATTATTAGTAAAAGTGTATATAAATAGGCAATCTTACTGCTTTTGTGAATCCTTTTCTTTGCTCCTTTTTATGCTTCTTTGGTCTTGGAATAACTTCTATTTAAAGGGGGAGAAAATATCTATATTATATAAACATATAAAAATATCTAAAATAGATATTTTAAAAATATCTTTTTTTCTAATTATTTATTTATTTATAATTAATTATTTGAAAAAAATTTTAATCTCAGGCAAAAACAACTTCTCAAATTTTAATTGAAATATTCTAATATAATAAAAAAAAATTTAAAAAAATTGAACCTAATCCTATTATTTAATTATTTTATCTACATTATTTTTAGACAATTGCAAGAAAATTCTGAAATTTTAAGTTAAGAGCAAACTGAATCAAATTAATATATATTACAAATACTGAAGATTGAATTAATCAGTAAATTGGACAAAAATGGGTTAACAAAATTATTTTTACAAGTTACAGGCAAGAATTCCCTAACTAATTTCTAAGCCAATTAAACAAAAAAGCCACAATCAATCAAAAACCATAATCAAACACATTAGTTCAGAAAACTAAATTTATTAATACCAGATAATGCTTATAGAATTTATTTACACTAATATTTCATTTAAGCTCAAAATTTCAAAAAATCAGAAAAAAACATAATTAAATAATTGTTATGTCTTAATAATTTTTATGCCTCTATATTTTTATGCCTCTGATTTTATGGCAGAAACAAGTTAAACATTCTGTTAATTTTTTAAGTGAATTTTTAATTAAAATTTTGCAAAATTCATCCTTAGTAAGGCTCTATCTAAAAAAATAACATTTTAAATTTCAGGATCTTAATTTCAGTGATTTAGGCTGCATGTTGTTCTGTGAGTCAGACAGTCACTCTAATATATTAAGGAACAAATTTCACTAAAAAAAACCCTCCTCCCCCCCCAAAAAAAAATTCAGTAGAGTTACAAAATGAAAATAATAATATAATCTGAACAATGAGGGTTTCTTAAAGTTTCATATTATTTCTTTTAAATTTTGTATCTCAGCCCTAGCAGATTTTTTTTTTAAATAATAGTTTGCATTTGACAAGATTAGTTCACAAATGATAATTTTCAAAGGAATAGAGAGAGATATTTAAAAAAGTACACTGCAAAAGAAATTGTTATTATAGAAAATTATTATTGAAAATTGCTATTACTTATATCTTCAAATTAAAATGTATATATTAGCAAAAAAGTCTAACAACATTTTATGGCATCCTTCTCAGTAATGCCCAACATTGAAAACATTGTGGGAAATATTATACAATGTCTTGAGCTAATATGGTTCATCACACTGGATTTCATGCAATACACCAAAGTAATTACAATAAATAATCGTACAATAGAATCTCTTCTGTAGGTCATTCAAGAGATTATTTCAAAACAACATATCAATAAGAACGATGCCTGAATATCCAACATGCACTATGCTACTTTCATTGTAATGAAAATAAAAGTGCCTAAATATCGAAAATATCTTTCACTTGTGTTTTTAGTTTAACTTATCCCATGTCTGATATATCTATTTCTTTTGCAGATACTTTTTTTCTACATTAAAACCAATTTGAATATTGTTTAAAGGGTGAGACATAAAGTTAACAAGAATAATAAAAATAAATTCTTAACCACTTAGAACACTAAAATTAAAAGAAGTTCAAGTTATTATTATTATTGGGCTTGCAACTATCTGGCCTATTTCATATTTCACTCTTTTGCTCCAATATTTCACTATACGACCAAGCCCATATTTCATTATTTAAAATTTAGTATAAAGTTTGCTATAGTTTATATAGAAAAAATATAAATATATATGCATTAATCATTACCTCCCACATCATCTTCTAATTGTAATTGACTTGTTTCATCTACAATAACACATTCATCATCATCATCATTCATATTATCAGAAACTTCAGCAGGTTTTGCACCATTTCCTTGTTTCTCAAAAAATTGAGATAAAAAAGCAAGTTCGCCTTTTGGTATCTGTTTTGGTCTAAAATATAAAGAGCTATTACTAAAAGCAAGAAAAAAAATGCAATTCATGGGAAAATGTTTCAACAAAAGGAGAAAAACATATCCTGCAAGTAAAATATGATATTCAGACATAAAACATTCTTTTGGATCTTAATACAAAAATAGGTTTTACTGGTTAATAACAGTTAATGATTGATTTTACATTAATTTGTATGTGATGGCACAAATAGGAATACAATATAATACACTGATTTGAAGTGTAAAACAATCCAGGTAAATCAATGAATTTAAATTAAAAAATAGTGAATCAGCAAAAAAAAATCATTTACAAGATGCTTCATACCCTTACACACACATTTGAGAAGAATGCAGTCAATAGTTCAAAGCAAATACAAAAAAAAAAAAAAAAAACATTATAAAGAATTAGTTAGGTAGAAGCTTTATAGATGGTTCAACATATGGACCTACCCTTGTAAGGCAAAATACTTCAAGTCTAAACTTAACTTTTACCAAATTCATTGCAACAAAATAATAGAGATGTTTCTTTCAGAGATTTCAATGATTTATTAAAAAGATTAACACGTTGCAACTACAATGACAACTCATCAAATATAATTCTACTAATAGTAAAAGAGAATTCTTGTGAACCTGTATGTTAGCACTTCACTGGTTACAGATTATTCAATCATTTAATTAATTATAAAATCAAGAATGTAAAATTTGGTAAAATATATTATAAAAGGTGAAAATTTACATATAAATTGGATTTTTAAAGAAATTAACTAAAAAAATTTAGTGAAATTTTGCAGTTTTCCCATAACAACTTTGGAAAATATCATTGCATAAAAATAGTCTTTACAAGTTTTAAAAATTTGAAGGAAAAATCTCTTAATTTCAATGCATTTAGTTATATATATTATATTATTGGATTACATATAATACAATATATATACTTTATCATTTTGGCTTGGATTTAACAAAAAATCTTTTGCTTAATGCTTAATATATTCATAGTTGTAGAGAATTATAAGCCATTTTCATTGTTTTGCTAGTTAACTTATGACAAGATTTTCTTCTATTGTTGAAAACTAAAGAAGAAAAATTCTACCTATTATTTGGCTTGTTGCATGAGTTATCAGAAAATGAAGAAATAAGTTAAAATAACATAGTTTTAATGTCTATCAAAATTTAGAGCTTTAGAATACTTTGTTGTGGGATTATGAAGATCAAATTATGCATATGAGTAACTAAACTTAAGTGTGATCAATATTTCCTGAGAATCACACGTTCAAGTATTTAACAAGTAAAGGACACACTTTTTCTTTCTTGGCCCTGTAATTCATAATAAAATAATCATTCAAAGTTGATTTATTTATTTATTTCTTACTTATAATCTTTAAAACAATACCCTTTCTGTTTCATCAAGTTTTTATTAATATAGATGAAATGATCGATCTTACTCTCTCGCAACATAAAATTTCCTAATGTTGTCTGAATTTTAAAGTATTTCAACACACTTCTTTTTCCACTCTCATCAATATCATTGCCACTAAAATCTAATAATTACTGGCAATGTTTTTTTTTTCTATGTATATAAACAATATTTTATAGAATCTGAGCAAGCCATTTAATAAGAAAAATGAGATGAATTATTCAAAAAGTTAAATTCAATACTAAGGATATCAAAAATAAGCTATTAAATATTATCTAACAATATGAAAAATGAAGAATAATACAAAACAAAAAAACTTGTTATCTCATTTGTATTTAAATGAAATAAAATTTTTCAATGAAATAGGAACCTAGAAATTTAAGCCTAAACAAAAAGAATAATTAATTCATCATATTATATAATTCACTAATAAAATTAGCTTAATAATGAAATAATGGCAAAGAAATTATTTGTTACTTGAGCAACTCAGCTGCTTCTGGATTCAACCAAGCTTCCAGGTCATCGGGCAATTCTAGAGGCTTGGGCTGTAAAAATTCACCAGAAATGCCAACAATTATTGTTAAGAGGCTATGTCAGAATAAAAATATTATCAATGCTATATTCATTACCCAAAATTATTAGAAAGATAATTTTATATAAAAATATATTCTTAGTTAATTCATAAACCATAAGCAGAAGGGGAAGGGAGATAGTAATAACACTAAGGGAGCTTCTTTAATAAGTAATGAATCCAAATTTAATGTTTCTATTAAAAGGAAAAAATTGAAAACTAGCATTTCAAAATTATCAAACAATAACATACTGATATGATAATTTCTGGTTTTCACCGTATAAAATAGGCAACATTTTTACAAAATTTATTAATTCTAGTGCAACCAAGCTAAATGATAACCAGACAATATTGCCAAAAATAAGCATATAGGACGTTTTATTTTCATTCAGAAAAAGAGCAAAAATTTTCTGTATTATTTTATACTGCTGCATAACTTTAAAATCAAGTATTAGTTTTGCAATAATTACCACTTCATATTTTTAATCTTTAGAACAAAAACATATGCTTCTTTAAACAATAACTTTAATAAAATACTTTTAACATCACAACTTTTAAGCATTCAGAAGTTTTAATAAATTAAAATAAAAAAAAAATGTAAGGTAATTTTCAATTGAAAACTGAAATTTAAAAAAAGAGGTAATAATAACATTCCTCAATATGCAAACTAACAAGTGAATCAGAAAAGTTAAGTATGGTGCTGCATTTAGTTTAGATGTCAGAAGTTTCTTACCATTGGTGTAGAGATAATACCTGTCTTGAAACATGGCATAGATCTTTTCTGAATTATCTTCAAGATTTTGGTTACATCAAATATCTCTCTCATCAGCAAAAAATAGTAAAATAACTTACGTTTTATTTATTTATTTGAAACAAAAAATGCTAATAATTAATTATTGCTTAATTTTTCAAATAATATTTAAAAAATGAAAAGTTGTTATTTCCTAAGACAATCCACAATTAATTTCTCAGAAAATTCCAAAATTTAGTAAAGATAAGTATTATACATGAAAGGAAAACTATTCGCTAATTTCAATGAATCTAACAATATGTTACTCTTACATAGAGTTAAAACTAATTGTAAGAGCAATTAACTTCCTAACAAATTCATCTATACAAAGTCTTAAATATTTCTTAATACTGAAAAGCTTGCTTCATAAACATTGATAAAAACTTCATAATAACATAATAATCATTCAAGCCACTTCCTATTAATGAAAGCAGATTTTAAATCCTTTAAAGATATTAAATTAAATACCAAGTTGAAGAAAGTTCATTGAACTTTTTTTTCTGAATTACAAGAAAATCTATAAACAAATGTATTTTTAAATTATCATAACTACACAATAAATTCATCCTGATTTACATAACTTTGAACAAATACTTAAGACAAGATATACTCTACGACAAATTGGAAAAATATAATTGAAAGATTTTATGATTCAGAGGGTAAACTCAGGAATTTTCTCTCATATTTTAAATAATGAAATAAGTCCCCTTCCCTTTTCTTAAAAAAAATATGCATATTAAAAAATACATTTAGAAATATTTTCTATAAACTTTTAGATATATGCCTACTACTACCTTGAATGAGTTATACAACTGCAAATATGCAATGCATTTTAAACAAGCTTGCTTAATCTTCTAGACAGTAATTTAAGTTTGATGTAATAGCTTGATCTCATTGTAATAAGCTTTAAAGGTGTATTTTTAAGAATTTATTGACGAGTAATCAAAACTTTTTAAAAAAATTAATGACATGATATGAAGCTCAAAAAGGCAAATTAGCTGCATGGGAATTTCACAAATACTACAACAATTTTTAATTTTTTAAAAAGGTTCTTGGCATATTTTGGCTTAAAGTAAATACTTTGAAATGCTATTTTTAAGCACAAATTGTCACATTTTCACGCACCTAGATCTTTTTAAAACATTTATGACAATTTTGTACTTTCTTCCCTCATTGAATGTGTTCTTTATAATATGAAAACCAAAACATATAAATGAGAGTATTTCATTCAAAGAAAGATTAATAAGGATATTAAATTTAATCAAATCACTTGAAAACATCTAATTTAAATAAAAATGAAAAACATCATACCCATTCTGCATTTCCTTTCTTTAGTTTACTACGCCAAATGTAAAGCTTATTATAGATGTCAAATATTTGGATGAGTAGACCTCTGAACAATATACTATAAATTGAATGAATAAATAAATACAAAATTTCACAAATTGCAAACAAAAATACTTGTAGACATTTTTTTAAAATCTTTTTATGTATATGATTTGTTTAATGTGATTAATTTATTGCTATTATTAAAAATAAAGACCAGTTACTATAATATTAACTGCATTTAATAATAATCAGTAAAATTATTAATACCATCAATGTGATAAATCAATCATTTTTACTGATTATTATTAGATATTATTAATTGCATTAACTATAATATATATACTTTTATGTATATACAAATGAATAGATACTTTAAAATTCTAAGAAAGCATTATCATAAAAAAAATAATGATGAAGAAATATATGTTTAAAAAGTTTCTTCAACAAAAATTGCTCCCCTCTCTTTCCCCCCAACAAAAAAAGGAACAAATTGTAGTAAATGCATTTTATTCCAAATTAATAAAAATATTTTAACATATATATTAAGATAATACAGAATTGGCTGATCTTACTATAGAAAAGTAAGCAGACTACAACAATTATCCTATTTATAAAAGGATATTTTTTTAAAAATAGAACTGTTGTGAACAACCTTTTCTCAACTATTAACTAATACAAAGCCTATAGCAATGAATATAGTATTAATAGATAGGAGTTTTTACAAACTTTTTGATATACTGTTCTTAAAAATACATTATTTGTTTAAAATTCAAGTTAAAAGGAAAATTAAAACATCAAAGACATTAAGAGTCTATGTATGTAGATCTCACTAATGTTTTAATTTCACCTTTTTATTTTTAATGATATTAAAAATAAATTACTGCTAGAAGTAAATAAAACCAATCTAAGATTAATGCATCAAATATTGTATAATATAAAAATGTTCAGATGAATAAATTATCTTTGTTTCTGCAAATATTTTGCTGTGTATTGCCTAATAAACTATCAAATTCCTTAGTGATGGAAGGGATGAATGTACAAAAATTTTACCTGACCTAAATATTTTCAATACATTTTTTCAGAAGGTTAATAAGTAGGATAAGTTTTACTTTAATAAACTCATTTTTATTAGAATAAAAAAGTTATTGGTAAATGATATTTCAATTGCAAAAACAAACTATTGATGGAAATCTGTTAGAAAAGTTAATAAATCTCTTTGCAAAATTTACTATATTTACTCATTATTAGAAGAGGTAACATTGTTCCAACTTGGTGCTAATAATTTAAAAAAAATCATGGACTTGATTAATTTCTGAGATTATTTATCTGGATTAAAACAGACAATATAAAGTTTCAGCAAACTGATTAAGTTTTTATTTTTCTGAATATGCTGTTACATGTATCATAGAATAAGAATATTTACTTGATACTGACTAATGTTTAAATTATCAGTCATATTAACCAGGTTCTAGATGCATAAAATTTCTTCCAGTGAGACCATTTAAAAAATAGTGTAATTAACAAATTATCATGAAAATCATGGAAATAGAAGAAATCATAATTCAAAAATTTAGGATCAGATATGTTGTTGCCAATTTGATATTTTGCTTATGAAATGTTTTGGCTAGGGTTAATGAGAAATTCAAGAATACTCTCCAGTGATTTTTAAAAATTTAAGAACTTTCTCCTGTAATTCCAAAAAATTAGCATCAACTGACAGCTTTCAAAACTGAAAAATTATCTATTGATTTTTACTCTAACAAAAAGAAAAATACTAGCAAAAACTCTTCATCTAACACATAAATCTTTCCCAAGGGTAATTAGAATAAATATCACGCACTGCATACTAAATTTTAAAAAAGCCAATCATTTCTTGCTAATTATGAAATTACTACATAAAAAAGTCACAATTGCTTTCAAAAGTTTAACATGATCACAACACTATCTGAATACCAAAATTACAAAAGTAATACATTCTAGGTTCAATAAGAAATAAAAGTTAATAATAACAAGAATTGCTTACTTCACTCTAGCAGTAACAGATGTTGCCATCATCAAATTCAAAATTAAATGTCCAACTCTCAGTCTCTGAATAAGGTAACTAATTAAAAAAAGGGGGAAAAAATAAGCCTCTCTACAAATGCATCATAGCATTCAAACTACACATCTTCAATAAAGCAATACAAAATCTAGAAATCATTTCAGCAACGAAGAAATGAAAATTCAACAGAAATATAATGCTTCAAACTAGCATTAAAATAGACAACTTCCAATAATATCACCAAAAGCTTACCAGAATGTTTCTCTGGAATAGTGTAGTGCTTCACATATTAACTTTGCAGCTGATTGAGTTCGAAGTAAGACAAATTCAAGTTGTTGACAAGAAGGCAATTGTATTGGTGAACTCTGACTTTGAAGGCCTCTAAAAGTTTTAAAACAGAAATGTTGATAGGAAAAAAAACTCATAATGTATATTATTTCTAATTATATTACAAGGAAAAATCCAGAAGAAAATTTAACAAAATATTCATTAAATTTTTATCTTAATTAGAAAAAAAAGCTCCCCAAAAATATACAAATGGGAAGAAACTTGGCAGAGAAAACAAACTCAATTCAAAGGAACTAGTTTTTAAAATAAAAAAAATAAGATAAATAAATAAAAAAATATGATGAAAATAAAATAAAAACCAGGATTTTAATAAACTTTTTACTTACGCTAAAAATTTCTCAGCAAGGTCCAAATAAGCTTTAGAAAGATTCAGCAAAACCATTTTTCGAAGACAGATTCCTACCTATAAAATGTTATTTCAAAATTTATAAATATATGTTACTTCTTACTACTAAACGCCCTCTTTAAATTTTTTAATGTGTTAGCTTGTTTGTTGAGAACTTTAATTTGAATGCAAATTATATTTAATTTTATTGTAAGTTGCTAGTCATATGCATTTGAAGTCACTTTGATTGGAGGTTTCAAGATTTAATTTGGTTCGGAAATTTGAGTTGTATTTTATGCAACATAAATATAATTCTAAAATTTTCAGTTCCCCTCCCCCTTTTTTAAAGATATGATAAGATGAAATTATAGCATTCTTTTAGCTACAGGCTGCAAAGCATAACTATATTATCGCCTGCAAATGACAATATTTTGAATGCATTCTTTGAATATCATAATACATGAATTATTTCTTATGATATTGTTATCTATGAAATTTTAAACAAATTTGCATCACATAAACTCTTTATAATTTTGCAGAAAAAAATCCATAATAATCTATTTTTATAAACTTTAAAGTCAGAATTTTTTTGTTGGGTAGGGAGGAGCAAAGATTATACATATAGTAAAATCAAAGGCAAGAAAAAAAGTAAATAAATAAATAACCAAGTGATATATCAATCATAAAAATTAATAGCATCAGAATCAACAGAATATCATATTTGTAAATATAACTGCTAATACAATCATTTTTTAATTTAAAAAAAAAAACTGCACTTTTTTTAAAATAATTTTTTGAATCCATAAATTCTTCTTCAATATGATTTTATAATTAACAATCCTACTCCTAATGATAAATCAATTTCTTTTGAATATTGTTCCTGATTTAGGCACAATTACATTTTGCAAGGGAAGAAGGTCTATATTCAATATAAATAGTATCATTCATCAAGTGACCAATATACAGGACCTTTATAATTCTCAGGACTAAAAGAAATATAGCCATTTATATATAAGAAAATTTTGAAATTTAATTTATTTTACATGATTTTAGAATTGAATTAATGAATAATTACACAAAAAATGATGCAGTATATATAAAAAAATTTACATAGAAATGCTTGTTCTTGGTTCTTGAAAACTATTACCCAGCAATTCTACTAATAAACAACAAATCTCTATATTATTCACCAGTGTTTCTTGAACCTTTATACAATAAAATAATAATACAACAAAAATTCACTGAGGGAGAATTACAATTTTTTTTTTTTTTTTGCATGAAAATCTTTATTGATGGTATCAATTAATTAGAAATCACTTTTTGCAAACACAAAAATCAACTACTAAATAAAAAGAAAAGAAGCCACTCACTCTTTGTAATAATTGTAAACACTTGTCACAATGTAAAATTCTTTTATATTTCTCTTGAACATTTCGAAAAACTTTTATTTCTGCCCAGATAGGATGATCTTGAGTAAGCACTTCAGCAGATGTTGTTAACAAGCTTACAAGCCTTGGCAATTCTTCTTTAAAAAATAATTATAGTGAAATAAAATATTTAAACAGTTATTAAATTATAATTGTATTTTAGGGGAAAAAACTATTTTATAAAAGGAAAAAGCTATAGGAATGTTTCCCTAAAACTTTTTCTCTTATTCTTTAACAAAAATACTATCCTTCATCCACCACATTAAATTCTAAGTCTTGAGGAAGAACACAAACACCTTGTAGCAAACGGTTATTATGGAATATAAATGTTTAACATTGGCATTTTTACTGAATCTATCAAGCATTCTTTAGTGACTAATCCTTTATATTTGATTAATACACATATATCTAAATATTGAATATACACTTTGGGTGCTTTTTCACCCAACTGAGACAAAAAATTAATACAGAATTAAGGTTGTGGGGAATAACAAATTTCAGTTTAGTTTTTCAGTTATTGTATTTGCATGCCTGAAAAAGTGCAGACTGACAGACAGTTAACTTCTTCTAAATTTGGTTCACTCGTGCAATCTAACAGCCAATTCATGTGATAATTTTTCCTTGAATTAGTTTGCTGATTATTCTATGGACAGTTATGACTAATCTACTAAAGACTTATGATACTTTCAGATGCTAATTTATTAATAACTGAACTTTTAAAATATTCCTATAATTGAAATCATGTTCTGAAAACAACCTTTTAAATGGAACAGATATGTCATGAGTTTTAAACAAATAATTTTTTTTAAAAAAAAGCATTTCCATAAAATAAATTTTTCCAAATAATAAAATGTAGAAAATATATCAGGAATAATAAATTTCGATTCCAACAACACTAATCAGTATATATATGTATATAGTATTTAATAATTAAATAAGAATCAAATCAATTAAATGAATGAATAAAAGTGTATATACTTACGCAAAACCGCTGCTTCCAATGAATTATATTCACAAAGATCTCCAGTAGGACACTTCAAATTTAGGACGTTCCACATATTTTTCTAAAGTCAATCAATTGTATTTTCTTAAATGCTATCTTAGGTATTGAAAATGAGGTACTAAAAAAAACAAATAAAATGCAATTATATAAATACCTTTTTAATAATTTAAAATCGGAATATTCATAAAATATATAGTAAAACTAATAATTTATATCAATAAAATTAACAAGAAAATATTGGTGCCAATAATATTTAAAAAGTTTTCATAAGGCACTAAAAAATAAAAATACAAAAACACTATTAGAAATTTATAGTATTTCTGACATAATACTACATCATGATCAATATACTACTAATGACACAAGTATTGAATTCTCAACAGTTTTTGAGATTTTGCACAATATTATTTAACAATTTGAAAAAGCAAAAATCAGTACCACACACGGATTTGATTAAGATATTGGAAATAAAATACATTTGATTAAATAAATAATAATTATTATTCCTTAGCATATATTTTAAGCAGTGCCTTAATAATGCTCATAATTGAAATCTTGTTTTTGACAAATTTTTTTCACAGTTTCAAATATATGAAAATCAAGAAAATCTAAATAACAATATAAATAATGATACAAATAAATAGAAAGAATAATAATTTAGCATAGATTTCCAATAAGTTTAGCAGCAATATTATCAACATGAGGTCAAATAATCATTTTAGGGTAATATTCATAAAGAATTTTGCAGGATACTAGTCATCTCCTGCTGATAGTACTTAGTCAGCATGGAGGTAAGCTGGCTGGATTTGAAAAATATAAAAAATCGCTCTCCAAGTATCTGAAGACCTCAGAATCTTTCATCTACAAATCAATATAAAATCGCAAATCATACTCTTAATATTGCTTTTGGTTAAAAAATAAAAAACTTTTTTTTTGCACCAATTAGAGATAGAAACTATCAATCAATAATAAAAAGATTCTATGAAATAAAATTTTGCCAAAAGCTTTTTAAATAGATAAATCATTATTTTTATTAATAACTAGATTTGGAATATACGTTTTGATTTTATTCAATGAAAGTAGTACAAAACATAATTAACTATATTCTTAATATTTTGGAGTGAATGGGTTAATACTGAAAGCGATATAGGAGGTTAATACATAATTTATTAATGAAATATGCGATTATTTAATGAAATTGTGATTAACCATCTATTAGTGATATGATGGTTAAATAAAATTACAATAATCTATTAATGAAATAATAAATGGGGGGAAAATTAATTGTATTAAATTAAAAAATTGTGCAAAAATATATATGCAACATATTGATGCACAAAAAAGTAGATTAAAAATGAAAATATATAGCAGAAACTTTTGCGATTATTTTACGCATGCTAATATTAAATTACTTTAAGTCTCACTTTATATAAATGATTGTAGACACTTCAGTAGCTTCAGAAAAACAATTGTCTATATACAAATTTACATTACAAATATATATACACAAACACGTTGGATGATTATAGTAGCGGGAAAAACATTGCATGCAATTCTGATTGATTGCTTGTCAAGATATAAATTTATTTGATCTTAAATAGTTAAAGAAAAAAGCCTTGAAAAAAATTAAAAATGCAGAAATAAAATGTAATTATTAACCAGAATTATAAATAGAGAAATGGTAGAAAATTTAATTTATGAAGAAATGTCGCACTATAGGCATATTATTCTTCTTGGATGGACCTCAGACCTCAGATAAGATTTGGATAATCTGAACACAATATTTGGATAATCTGGAGCTGTAGTCAGATGTATAAAGATAAAAGATGCTATGAAATATATTCCCGGTAGTCAATCAATAAAAAGTGATTATTTATAAAGTTTCTACTTTCTTGAACATTAATCACTATTCGAATTCCAAAACTTAGAAGAGGACCTCGAATTAAAATTCTACTCATTCATCTAATCGCTGAAATATGCAAAGATTAAACAAATAGTAAGTCAAAAATTGAAAGATTTTTTTAAGAAAAAACTATTATTATTTAATGAAATTCTTTACATTCTAATTCTTTTGTGTTTTATTATATCGAAGTGTTGAAAGTCTTCAATCTACATCATTTTATTATAAATACTATCATATTCCCTACATTACAAATATTCTCATAATTAAATTGAATTATCAATAGGAATACTAGCATGATATAATTCCTTGTTTAGTTCTTAATTCATATTTCTGCATTTATAGCGAGATTCTGATTAGAGACCTTTTGGTTAGTTGTCTCATTACCACCTGAATAGTAAACCTTTGTGATAGAGGCTTAAATTGCGGTAATCGTTTGATTCACTCTATAGAAAGTGTCTGATTCGCCCGCATCTAATTTTGGATTGTCCTTTTACTGAAATTATTTATTTAAAATGTTGTATAATTCTGAATCAGCAGTACAGTTTGAAATTAAAAAGTGCACGATTTTAGCTGGTAACTAAAGCATACTTTTGGAATAAGTTGTGAAAGTTGATTTCAAAAATAATGCTTTTAACAACATGAAACAATGAAAAAGTTGTTGCTTCCCCAAAAGCGTTTACTCTTTTTAGCAATGATTTAATTTAGAAAGTTTTTAATAAATGGAATAAAGTTCATTGTGAAGAAAGAGGTGCTATTCCAAACTATTGTTGTTTGCTTAAACACAATAATTTTGGCATATTCTCTAGTTTTATTTTGGTATTGGTAGCTAGCTTTCTTTTATATAATTTTTTTTTTCATTTTTTCTTTCTTTCTTTTAGTTTTAATTTATTTTACTTTTAATAAATAAATGTCCATGCTGAACATTTTATTAAAAACTGTTATTTTTTTCACAAGGATAAAATTCAAAGTCAAAATATCTGGAAACATATTTACTCATACTGGCATACTTCGAATAAAATGCATGAATAATAAGCATTAGGCTTTTATATTATTTTATTAAATTTAATAAAAAAATTAAAAAGGGGGATTTTAACGAAAGTATGCTAGGTAACGCAAATCAAATCGTAGTACTAAGACTCCAGCCTTTAATGTGTTAACTTCTATATCTATATCTATTTATATCTATACTTATAATAAAGCTCAATGTGTGTGTGTGTGTGTGTGTGTGCGTGTGTGTGTGTGTTGGCGCTCTACAGGCCAGACCGTTGGACCTACAGCTACCAAATTTGGTACATGCATACCTTGGAGATCCGGAATGTGCTCCTCGGAGCCCTTTTTTCGAATTTTTAATTAGAATTTGAATTAATTAAAATTTAAGCGAAATTTCAACGTTTTGCCGTTATAACTTCCGAAAATATTATTGCACAAACATGATTTTTACATCAATTTAAAGATAAAAAAAATTAGCTTTCTAACGGTATCAGTTTTTTTAATTTGTAACGTAAGCTTCTATTTTTAAAGAATTTTTAAAGAAATATTTTAACCATGTTTTTATCACGTGACTGGATAAAATAAAAGAATGCCGGAAGTTCAAATAAAAAAAAAATTATCATCGCAAAATAAATCTACAGAAATGCAACTTTCAGCACGTGAATGGATAAAATAAAATAAATATAAAATGTGATATTTTCTTTAAAAAATAAATGCAAACAAAAGGATTTATGATCGTTTGCAATATCTAAATAATTAATTCAATAAATCTTCTTTACGGTAAACCTGATTGAATTTAGACAGGATATGCATTGAAATCCAGACTTAGATGTAATCGTTTGCAATATCTGTATCAATAATTCAATACTTTTTTCCCTTTCTCGCTTTCTTTTAAAAAAACATATTTCATATTTTGGCAACATCATCGAAAAACATATTTTTAATATTTTGGAAGAATAACCGATAGTTAAAACTGATTGTTTTATAAAATTAAAGAATATTATTAGGAAAAGGTGTTCTTTTAAGACTTTTCGTCCATCATCTTAAAGAAAATATTGCTTTCAGGCCAATCAATTCCCGGAATTACTTCTAGGCTAATGAATATGTGCTTTAATTGAAAATTTTAGAACGCATTACTCATGGCGAACCAGCTGGTCGCCAAAGGCGGCTAGTACTTATAATAAAGCTCAATGTGTGTGTGTGTGCGTGTGTGTGTGTTTGTTGGCCCTCTACAGGTCAGACCGTTGTACCTACAGCTACCAAATTTGGTACATGTATACCTTAGAGGTAGGGAATGTGCACCTCGGAGCCCTTTTTTCGAATTTTTAATTAGAATTTGAATTAATTAAAATTTAAGCGAAATTTCGACGTTTTTCCGCTATAACTTCCGAAAATATTATCGCACAAGCATGATTTTTATATCAATGTAAAGATTAAAAAAATTAGTTTCTAACGGTATCAGTTTTTTTAATTTATAACGTAAACTTCTATTTGTAACGAATTTTTAAAGAAATATTTTAACCATGTTTTTATCACGTGACTGGATAAAATAAAAGAATGCCGGAAGTTTGAATTAAAAAAAAACTATCATCGCAAAATAAATCTAAAGAAATGTATCTTTTACCACGTGACTGGATAAAATAAAAGAACTATAAAATATGATATTTTCTTTAAAAAATGCAAGGCATAGGATTCCATGATCAATGTCTATATCATTAATTCAATAAATCTTCTTTATTTACGATAAACCTGATAAAATTTATGTGGCATTTTATGTGGCTTGAATCCAATTATGCATTGATGAATTAGTGAGTTTTAGATTTCTTCATACTTTGCACTGTGAGCCATATTTTACAAAATATTTTTATTAATATTTTAAATAAAAGTTGCTACATCAATCAGTCTTCTAAATCAATAATTAAAACTGATTTATAAAATTAAAGAATATTATTAGGAAAACGTGTTTTTTTAGAACTTTCCGTCCATCATCTTAAAGAAAATATTAATTTCAGGCCAATCGATGCCCGGAAATTACTTCAAGGTTAATGAATATGTGATTTAATTGAAAATTTAAAAAAAAACGCATTACTCGTGGCGAACCAGCTGGTCACCAAAGGCGGCTAGTTATAAATAATATTGTGTTGACAGCTATATTTCTAACATTAAAAACGTTTTATTATTATTATTGTTGTTGTGTGTAAAAAAATATTGACTATGATAGTTTAATTTGAGCACGTAAAAAAATGTCTGAATATAAAAGGAGTTCAAAATTTTTTCTTCAATGTTATTCAGCAGTTAAGTGCATTTGCCATTATTAAGTTAATGTCAAAAATAACTTTACTATATTTTTTTTTCTGTTATAGGAGATTCGGAATCCATCCAATTTTTTTCTCCATATTTTTGATAAAATTTGCTTTGTTTTACTGTTGTTCGATGTAAACTAGGCAGAAATTTAAATTTAAAAAATAATTTTCCAACTCAAAAATTTAGGGCTTAAAAATTTTAAAAATTTCTTTAAAAATTACATTTTAAATTTTCTTTACTTATTTAAATTTCAGTATTTGCTGGCTAATTTTTTTAAATACCTTCACCTTGAAAACTAAGCAGGGATTAGATACCCTATTTTGGCTACCTAAATTAATTTTGGAAAAAAATAATAATTTCTCAAAAACAAGTATGATTTATTGGAATACATCCGATTTTTCATTTTCACTGTTTATTATTATTTTTATTCAACATATATTTTAACAAATCCGAGCTCAAAATATGACAAACATTAAAAAATAAAAACACTTAAAAGAACAGAGAAAGAAAAGATAAAATAAGGTACTCACAAATTCTGATATCTTCGTCTGTGATTATCAGACAGGATTTTCAGAATGCAGGATTTTGATGAGGAGATACAGGGTGATCAGCGAATAAGCCCTGATTTCAAAATTAGGTATCTCTACAAAAAAATATCGATAGAATTATGCGGTAAACTGTATGTTTATTGGCAAAACTGTAAAAATAGTGTACAAAAGTTAGATAATTTAGTTACAAAAATCGTTAATAGATGGCTCTCTGTGCTGAAAACTCTGTCTGTAAAAAGAGTCTTAAAAAAACAAAGTGATGTGATCTTTGCAATCAAAATACAATTTTTTCAAAATGTTCACCGTTCGAAACAATGAGGTGGCGTAATCGAACAATGAAATTTGACATCACCTCTTACAATGTCTCAACGGAAATGGAATCACATGCAACACCAATCAATGTTTCAAGCTCATCTAGAGTGGCGGGATTGTTTCTATAAATAGTGTCTTTCAATGCTCCACACTGAAAGAAGTCACAAGGAGTTAGATCGGGAGAATATGGAGACCAAGCTATTCCTGTGTCAGTAAATTGCGGATAATCTAACGCAATTACTCTATTCCCAAAGTATTCATGAAGAAAGAGAAAAACTTTATCTGTTCGATGTGGTCGAGTCCCATCTTGCATGAGCCATTCGATACCTAGTCGATCCTCCAACGCTAATTGAGTGTTGACAAATTGTTCCAAAATTGTAGCATAAAGTTCAGTAGTTATCGTTTCTCGCACGAAAAAGGGACCGATAATGCCTCTAGCGCATATCGCAGCCCATGCAGTAACTTCAGGCTAATGCAGTGTTTTCTCTTCAAACAAATGAGGATTTTCGGAATCCCGAAATCTCCAGTTTTGTTTATTAATGATTCAATTCAAATGAAAATGGGCCTCATCTGTGAACCAGATGCAGCTTACATCAAATCCATCGTTATCGATCATTGTTAGAATCTGATTCACAAAGTCAAGCTGTTGTTGCACAGCTTTCATGGGTATGGCCTGATGACTTTGGATTTTGTATGGGAACAGCCGTAGGTCGTTTGTTTGGAGTCAGTCACTAGGCAAAACGTCATTTTTGACGGCACATTGAAAGCGTCTATGGGCATTATGATTAGAGCACCATCTGTTGACGATTTTCGTAACTAAATTTTCTAAACTTTTGTACAGAATTTTTACAGTTTTGTTAATAAACGTACAGTTTAACACATAATTCTATCGATCTTTGTTATAGAGATTAATTTTGGAAATCGGGGCTTATTCTCTGATCACTCTGTATTTTTTGCTGAAAAAGATTGCTCATAAAAATTAATATTTAATCAACAGTTGTGATCATAACATCAACTTGAATCAAATTTCTTTCAATTCATGTCAAAGCACTATTAAGTTCATGATGATGACCAAATCACAGTTTTCTATCAATAATATTGTTACAGTTTACGACTTCAAAAAAATAGCTCACAGAAAAAAAAAGTTCGTCAGGATAGTTCTTCTTTTATCATCCCCCCCAAACGTGCGAAATCTCTGGTTTAGCTTAGGTATACAAACATCCCGTTTTAAAGCAATAGTAGGGCTAATATGGAACGGACCTCGTAATTCTGAACCGCGGTTATGTAACAAGGACGGCAATTCGGCTATTAATCCCCTCACCGAAATTTTGCAGCACACCAACAGGATGGGAAAGTTAATCGTCAAATTGTGAGATGCATCATACACTAGACGCACATATACAACAGATTTTTTCTAGGTTGGGAACTTCAATATATAGTAATCCTCAATCTTTGATTAGAAAAGAATGACTGTATTCAGCCAAAAATATTGCTATGTGATGCATTTCATACAAAATTAACCCAAAGTTGACTGATTTGATTTTCTTATTGTAGTTTCAAGGGCAATTTTTAATTTTATGCTATATCAAAATTATTTTTCACAAATAAATGCAAATATAAGTTTTTGAGTGAAGGATAATTCACTTAAATAAAAATGATTTATGAGAGATAAAAATGATTATTTTAGCTGATCAATATATACAAGGTCTCTCATAAACCTTGACCACGGCTTTTATTCATTAAATATTGATAATAGAAATATACTGGGAATTACAAAGTTGCGTAAAAAAAGTTAAAATGTTATTATTTTCAAGGAATTAAACTTTAAAAAAAAATATGAAATTTAAAATTTAATATGGATTCAGTACAAAAAAGAAAAAAAAAAAAATCCCAATGAGTAAAATGTTCCCTATCCTCAAATAAGGTCATGTACAAAATTTGGGCATTTTATCATTAAAAGTCTCAAGGATATAAAACCACTTAATAATGGTTTTAAACACTTTTGGATGGCTGGATGTGGGTTCTCAAAGAGTAAAAATAATAACCGATTATTTTTACTCTGTTATTTTCACGCGTTTTAGGAGCCATACACAAATTAAAAAAGAAAGTAATTATTGGATAAATAAATAATAATTTTGCTATTTATTGGTTCAAAAGTACTAAAAATTTGTAGAAATAATAACGTAAAGTAAAGATTACATAAGTTTTTTTTAGAAGTTCATTGACTGTGCTATTTTTAAGTTATATTCTGTAATTCAAGAAATAAAATTTTAAAGTGTTTTTCAGGAAGCTTAAACTTTAAAACTAAAACTGTTTAAAACTAAAGATATGAAGCATATTTTATTTCCTTATGGTGCATTCCTGCGTTGCATCATCTGTACTGAAGCTGTAAACGTTTGCATTTTATTTTGTGATTGACCCTACGCCAAATTTGTTTCAATATATCTTTGAGAGTTTTCACGATAAACTTCCGAAATTTTGTATATGTCCTTCTTACAGGCTGGGACACATTTTACTCATTTTTTTTTGTACGGGGCCTGTGTGAAAATTTTAGTTATATATTTTTTAAAGTCTAATCTCATGGAAATTTTAATCAATTTCATAACAATTTCTATTTTTTCGAAGCAACTTTGTATTTTACAGTATAATGTCTATGATCAATATTTAATGAATAAAAGCCGTGGTCAATGTTTTTGAATATTTTTGAACACATTTTCATATCAAGGCATATCATTGATTTAGATATTGAAAAAAAAATACGACCTAATTGATGTATGAATAAATCAAAAATTTTCTATCATATACGCTCATACGAAATAAAATTTGTTCAAAAATACACAAATAACACTTATTTATAAAAAAATTTCATAAAAGTAAAAAGTACTGACTAATATATGAAATATTAGAAAGTTATGTTTAAAGCAATCCGAATAAGAATTCGGAATTAGTAGAAATCAAATATAAAGAACTACTTATTCATTGAGCATTATAGAATTTAATTCATCGGTTTATCTGCTTCATAATAAAATTATGAATGTCAAACATTCTTACTTATTTTATCAATTAATCCTTATAAAAACAAATACAATTTTAAAATTTTGATCAGGAAATTAAGAGAAATTATAATAAAATATATACGGTCTTGATACGGTAATAAAACATTAATTAATAAAATTAATTTTATTTACTAATATATTTTCTCAAAGTGGTCTCAATCCAAATAATATTTCAATCGACCATTTAAAGTAAAAAGATATTGTTAATGGATTCAATGCGTTTTAAAATTTATATAATTTAGATGAACATCATTTAAAATTAATTTACTGGTTAGAGAAATAATTCCTCTCTATCTAATGACCTGGGAATAAGATCTCGGTTTCGGAACATAAGGGTTTCAGATTAGAAGCCAGATTCCACCAAAGAACCATCGTGTAAGCTGACCTGGCATACCTTAAACCCGTTAGGGCGAATTGTCCTCCAGTTGGTGCGGAAATTTGAAGGAGGGTTGCCAGTTCAGGTATCATCCTCGTCATCTGAGAAAGGTTCAAAATTATGAGGTGCGTCCCAAAATAGCCATAGTGTTCCTTTAAAACGGGACGTCATTACAGTAAGAGTTTAGACTCATGTTAGGGAGTGGAGAAAAATTTCTCCAAAAGTAAAAACAATTCTTCGAAGGGAAATTTGAAAAAGGTTATGATGAAATTAAAATAAAGAAGGAAGCCCACTAAAGTGTATAGCTCTAATTAAATGTAGATATATTTTAGCAATTTAGAAAATGATAAAAACATCAATGCGCAACGAAAACTAAGAATCAAAACCTTTATCAATAAGTGGAAAATGATCTTAAAAAGGAAGATGAGTCTTTCATTCTTTTATCTGATATCGATAAAAAAAGTGCACTTGAAAAATTATTAATAATTTGAACATAAATTTCAAATATTAAGAGTTTGTGGATGAAATGAAAACACCAAATTATACAGATAGCTTTCACTGTATCGAGGAAAAGTGCTTCCAACTTCGAAAAGCCACCAAGACTAAACATAAGAATCAGAATAAGAATTCGATAATATGTGCAATTAATTAGTGAACAGCAAAAAGCAAACATTTTGTGTTTTAAAAGCATCCAGATGAACGAAGCATTTCCATACCAAGTTTCAACGATGTACGAAAGCGTTCATGCAATCTGAATTTGGGCAAAAAAACAGGAAATAAAATTTTTTGTAAAGAAGTATTTTATGAAATTAACAAACTTTTAATTAGCAATTCAACACAAAAATTATTTATAACAGTTGCAATTTTAATACTTAGAATTTATCTTTTGCAATAACAGTTGCATGGATATGAATTAGGTAAGCGTGTTTTAGCCTGAACTTAAATCTTATGATCTTTTGGTGTACACTAATTGGTACTTTTCAGTTACACGGGCGCAACGAAAAAATCGCCAAATTATCGTTAGTCGGGAAAGTGAAAAATCGCAAAAAATGCAAAATTATGTCAAATTTCAAGTAGTTACTATCTTTCGGTCAGGAGAAAAACCAAGTAACCCTAAAGTGGGGGTCAGTCGATTTGAAAACGGGATATTCTATTACATTTTGGGGGCAACTTGCCACCCGTTTGGCTCACGTTGGCGACATCTTGGGCCTTTATAACGGAAAAGTACCGACTAATTTATAATTTTTGAGTCTTCTGCAAATGACTGTCTGTTTATTCTGAATATAGGCCGGAAAATAAATCTGTCAATAGATTTTTAATAAGAATTGTCATAAATTGCTATCTTCTCTTTTGATACAACATATAACTTTACCTTATTAACGTCATGATACTTCATGGGGGTCATTATTAAATAATATTCGAATCAAGTGTCCTGTAATTTCGTGTTTGTTTCGTCATGTGAAATATGGAACTTAGAAAATCTATATAAATAAATATGAATGTTTGTCTGTATGTCTCTTAAGCACAGCTGTACCGCTCATCCGATTGCAATGAAACTTCGACAACATATAACTTGCGCTTACTCCAAAGTTATAGGCAAAATTCAATTATATAATGCATAAAAAACATTTTCAGATCTATTTACCGCATCAATTAACCATGGATTAATCATCAAATAACTCGCCAAGGAGACACAAAGATACAGTAAAGGTGCTAAATTCAAGATAGATGTTAATATTTCGTAGCTACTGCAAGTCGTTCTCTGAGGTAATAGTTTTATTAGAAAGTGCGCGAGAAAGTTTTAGGTGAACCATTCCTAGGGGTTTGAAATTTTAACTAAACATTTAATAAAATTCTAGCGTTTTTTCAAACTCAAAACAAATTTCAAACGATATTTCCAAAATTATTTCTTCTGCGGAAGCAACGCGTCGTTACCAGCTAGTAACTAAGTAACTTTCCTAAAACTCGTCAGTTATTTTCATCTACTTTATAATGTCCTCATAAAAAATCTCGCCCCATTGAAAAAATAGTATGTCTGTAAACAAGATGACTCAGATTACTATTAAATTAGACGGATGAAATTTGAAGGTCAGTGTTTCTTTAGTAAAACTGTGAACTTCTATCAAATTTTATTTGAAATCCATTTAAGTTGAACCTCTCTGTCTGATATTCACCTCTCTATCTCTATCATATTCACTCTGATCAGATGACATAAAAAAGCAATGAGTAAATAATATTATGATTAAAATTGCTGGTATTTTTTCGTAATACGGGTTCAACGAAAAAATCACCAAAATGTCACCAAATGATGGCCACTCAAGAAAAGTGAAAAATCACCAAAAAGGCAAAATTGCGTCTTGAATTACGTATAACAGAAAAGTACCGTATTTTATTGTCATTTATTTGTTTGTTTTTGTTCATATTGGCGACATTTGTTTTGTCATTCGCTTTGCTTGGCAACTTGACTCACATTTGGCGACATCTTGCGTCCGTATAACGGAACAGTATCAAATTGTTTAATCGAATAAAATTCTGTATCATTTATCAAAATGTAAGAGTTAACGGGAGGATACTAGCTATTCGTCTTCCAAAATACAAAGAGGCAGTAGTAAACTTTTGATTAGGCAATTGAATTGAAAAAGGCAGCAAGTAGGTCAATTAAAAATGCTATTACCTTTATTGACACATAATTAAATATTACAATAACCAAAAAATTACAAAATATTAGGACTATAATGTGTTTATAATATCATTAATAAAATCATGATTAAATAAACTGAAGTATAATTAATGACATATTTATTTATATTGAATTACATATTTATGTTATTTTGAGAAAATAATTGTTAAATAGTATTATTGTTGGAATTTTGTATAGAAATTTCGGCGCAGGAGTTGTACCAATGTGGAGGTTTAATTCCGCCAAGGATCGAACTCACCATCTTCTGATTTGCAGTCGAGTAACTTATCCACAATACAAAAGTGACCACTGATGTTTAGTAGCAGTTACTGGTTTATTAAGATGTCACCACACAAATTTTAACACTATTTTATATTAATCTGTTAGTCTAAAGTGTTGGAATTTATTATTATCATTACTGTTTGAAATTATTATTCTAATTTATCCTAATAATTAAATACTTTTGTATGCAAGTAAATCTCTAATTATAATTATGATAATTTTTATCACTTAAACTCTTTATTAGATGCGACAATAAATGTTCACCATTTTATTCATTCATTTTCTTTATTCTTTCTCATTGTTGAATAAAGACAGTGAGAGATGAAGTGGCAAAGGCTGTTATCCCATAGAAATTAAAAAGATGCTGCTATTGAATATCAAAATGCTTAAGGGCTTGAACAAAGATGTTAAGATGTTGTTTTGCGAGAACTTGAGACAAAAGGAAGGCAAAAGAGAAATACAGTTGTTCGATGTTGAGTTTTTTCTAGAGTGCTTTTCTGTAGGTTGTATATTTTGAGCATTTTAACAAGACTTGGGAAATGTTGTTGTATTCATTACATACGATGCACAAGGGGCTATCTGAGAGATTGAATCTGTGAAGAAGGCTTGGAGTGATGATCATTCTACAAATCACCCGTATAATAAGTTTATCTTGAATTCTACTTCTAGTCCAATTAGTGATTGTGCTTAAGTCTGGAAAATCCCCGATCAACGCAAGATATTTGCTCCCGTGATAGTGATTTGAAGTGGTTTTGGTAGAGATCTTTCTCATATTAGAGATCGTATCCTTCGGGGAGATCTACTGTAAGCATGGCAGGCTCTATCCTAGTTAACGGTACGCTCTATTTTGGCGATTTTTTTGGCGCCATTTCTCCGGCGATATTTATTTTCTCCTTGGCAACTTCACCCTTTCTCTCCCGTTAAAATATGGTAACCTCGTAATTTGCTGTACTTGGCGTGTGCTTCGCGGAGTCGTGTTTCGCCAATAGTCGCCAAAAACAAGATGGCGGACAAGGAGAGTACCGTTTATTGGGAATTAACCAGCATGGCATATATTCTTTGACTTCTTTTGTAAGAGCATCTACGTTTTCATTCCATGCGATACCAGAGTGGCGAGGTACTCATAGCAGAGATATTTTTTGGTTCAGATTTTTCCTTGCGTAAATTGGTTGAATAATTTTAGGTGAATGGAAACTGATGTTTTTAAGTGCAGTCAAAGCAGAATAACTGTCAGAAAGAATTAGTATATCCTTATTTGGAATTATCAATTCGTCCAGAGCTTGGCAGATTGCTAAGACTTCAGCTGTAAAAATGGAGTTTATGGCATGAATGCGATATGTAAATTTTTGGAAACAAGAAATACCAGCAATTGAGGTGAAGAGCTGTGATTTTGAGCCATCATTGGCTATGATGAAATGATTCGGAAATGTGTTCTGGATGCATTCAGTGAAGTTTACTTCGATGACAGAAGATGGGAATTCCTTGTTTTGAAAATTGAAGTCGTTTTCGGAAAGGTTTCACAAAGATCGGGGCAAGAATGTGGAAAAAATGGTAAAATCCTATTTTAGCCCACCTCTGGCAACTTTTTTAAAATCTCGCCAATTTTTCAAAATCACGCCAAATCGAAAATATTTGAAAGTAATCGAAAGTACCAATAAGATTAAACGGAGTTTAAATTAACCGTTAGAAAACTCCGTTAAGATTAAACGGAGTTTCCAATAAGATTAAACGGATTAAATCAACCAATGAGGTTCCGTAGGGTTGCCGCATTTCTCTTCAGATGTTGTCAGGGTTGCCATTTTAAAATCATTATCGCAGATAATTTGGCGAGTTTTTGAATTGGCGTCAGAGGTGGGCTAAAATAGGATCGACTTGAAAAATTGGTATCTTTATTAGATGTTTCGAAGAATAATTAAGGTTTTGAAATGAAGCTTTCAGCATTTCTTCATCCTTTTCAGTCAATAAGAGATTTAGTTGATAAGAATTTTTGGTTAAAGGTGAGAAAGGAAAATTAGCTTACTCATTCTCAGCCAACTTAATAAACAAAATCAAAACAAGCTTAAATCATAAAAACTGTTGCCACTCAAAACAAAAACAAAACTATATTAATTGAATGGCTTAACATACATATATGTATATATGTGGCTATATTTGATATTCTTTTTTTCATGATAAACGCATTAAAAATTAATAAATGTAAAATATTTATATTTTCAAAAAATTACCAAAAATAAAAAATAAAATAAAATGAATCTTTAATACATTGATTAAATTAAAATATTGCGAAAAGACTAAATTAAGCAGTTTTTAAAAGATGGCATGAAAACAATGCAAACATGCAACACAAAATGATTAGATCAGTTCATCTGAATCTCTAATATTAAATCAGCAAACCGTATACTTGCCAAATATTGAAATACTTTCATTTTGTTAATTCATTAACTAAATTCTAGTTACTGAATGACATAAATTCACTTAATGGTATGATTACATAGTAAAAGATATTCGTTAAAATCATCTTTTAGTCAACAGTATCATAAGTTTTTATTTTATACATTTATTTATTTTTTGTACTGGCATCGATTTTCCACAAAAAGTTTCTAGCCTGTAAATGTATCAGCCATTTTTTATCCGCAGGCAACTTATTTTCCAGGTAATCACTCCCAACAGTTTCTTAAAAAATTCTATCTGCAAACAAATGCTTATTGGTTTATTCATAAATCGTTATTTATTATGTGACATCCACCAGTGTGTATGATGTTTTATTTTCATACAAATAGAGACATTGAGAAGGATTTAATAAAACTAAACTAAAACTCAATTCAAGAAGAAGCTTTCTTGTCCTGTCCTCCATTCCAAACAGAATTTATTTATTTCTTTTTTTGTAGTTTATGATGAGGATTTACTTTAAGACAGTAAAGAAGCAAAGAGATAGAACTAAGCATCATTCTTTTCAAACGTACAGAGGGCTAAGCAATAAAATTCCATTAGTTATACTACGTTTCATTTGTCTGTCTCACCGAGAACAAGATTACAAGAATCAATATTTGAGTTTGATACTTTAAACAACAACAAAAAAAAGAATGGGGTGGGCTAGAGGAAGAGTTTTCAGAGCTCAAAGGATTATTTCTCATTTAGTATAACTTTAGTGCGAAATAATTTTTTTAACTAGTTTAATATAATTCTTTTTTCTCTAATTGCTTAGCAAAATGTAATGGAATAAGTTTGTTGTAAATAGATGTTCTACCACTTTTCCAAAATTCTGTTTTTTTGCTAACATTTAAAAAAGTTGCCTCTTGAAGTGTATTTATGTGGGTGTGATGAGTTTTAGTGCATCAGTCTACTTGGATTAGTTTAATCGTTTTATTTCTCGATTAACAAAAATGACTATGACGATTTTTACAATTGTGAATTCAATGATGAAGAAAAAATTGATATTTCATGAAAAAAAAACATGCGATGTTGTTCAAAAGATTTTTTCCACCTACGTGTGGTTCACTGGAGATTGGTAAAAAATTTCTTCTACGTAATAATTCCAGCTTTTAGGCTGACATATGTCTCTGACTAAAGCAGCTTTCACACGAGATTAGCTATTGCACGCAATGGAGGACCACATCTGCCTCAAGAGCACCATGTGAACCTAACGGGAAAATGGCAAATGACTGTCTCATCGGAACAACTATTTGCCTACTAGTAGTTGACTATTATAGCTACCCTGATGGGTACAGAAAAAGATGGAGTTCCCCTACCTCCCATCGATGACAGGACGTACTTCCCAAGGGAAGGGTTGTACCGGGGCCGATAAACCCTTAAGACTCAATCACAGTTCCCACCAGTGTTGCTATTGCTGCTGTCCGGTCATTCAATTTTTTCCGTGTTCATTCGGGTAGACTCTCAGTAGCTGGTTATAAGTTTCTCAGATACTTCCACAATATGTCTCGAGAAGAACTGCTTCGTCATACTTTAAAGGCAATAGAGTATGCGTTTTAGAATGGTCATGGGAACGAGGCAGAACCTTCAACTTTCTGATGCACATCTGCAGAATGCCATGTTTTGGACAATTTCTTCATTCACAAAAGGTACTTGATTATGCATTTTCGTGCGGCATCTCTTTCCTCGGGTTTTAATTTAACGATTTAATGATGAGTAAATTAAAGTCTAAAGGTTCTATTCGATTTGTGGCAGATGTTAAAATAATAATATAGAAAATCTATTGCTATTAATATGCTATATTCTGTGTAAAAATTGATAATTATTGCCAAATATGACTTAAAAATGAAGTTACAACTTCCTTCGGCATTTTTAAGAATTTTTAAAGCAATATTTATTTGAGCCACAGTAAATTTTTATTAAAGGCCTTTTTTTAGATATACTGCTCCTAAAAAGTTTTGCCATTTCCCGTAGCATTTGGTGTTGGCTAATTTCCGTCAATACCACAGGGAATCTAATAAACTGGGTATCTTGAGTTCAAATGTTCACTAAAAAGCCTTTCATTCCAAGGGGAGAGGGGACCCACACTTCATTCGATCAATTATTTCCAAATGTTTTAAAAAGAATTGTGTACAAGAATTATAATGCTGTAAAACAATAAGAACCTGGGTTGAGGCAGGGGGATTGTTACTCTTTTAATATATATCTGAAAGTAATAAAACTAGTACTGTCAGTATATCTCTTTGGCAATTTGGTTACTAGTTTACATTTTACCGAAAGATAGGGAAGTGAAATAATATATATGTAGAAGAATATAGGAAAGTAGAAGAATATATCTCACTAATGAAAGTAGAGATATATTATTAATCCCCTATAAACAATAGCTACGAAAGAGTCTAAAGCATTCGATTTCATGAACTCCCTTTTTTTTACGATTCATCACTGGAATGCAATTATTGCACAAGCACCAGGAACATCAAATTCATATTTTTAACATCTTTTTCTGACTTTTTGAAGTTAAAATTTGATGTAGAACTCGAAATATCGTCACATAATCACTTACCAGATTTAATGCGTTCAACTCATTGCGTTTCTGAGTAATCGCGTTTGCATATTTGCGAAAGTATAGATCGACAGCCGATCAACCCTTTGGAGGATGTGATTCAAAACATAATTCAAATCTCAAGTTTAAATGTCAAATCTGAATGCAAAATTTTATCCATCTAGTCTTTGCCTTTTGCAATTATCGAGTTCACTTAAATTCTACTGACAGACAGACTTCTCTTTTCGAATTATATATCTCCGTTCGTAAACATGAAAAACTCTTTGAAGTAAATGGGTGAAATTTAGTATAAATTTATAGATTTCTTTGAAAATTCAACCGAAATCTATTTACGGGAAGTCTGTTTGTCTATCCGAATAAAAGTGAGCACATTAACTACAAAAGGTAAAGAATGGATGAATTAAATTTAGAACACAGATTTAGTATATATAGATTATACTTAACCATGCTAAATTTTGAATATAGTCAATAAAATTATTATATTATTATATTAAATTTTGAGTTAAATCGATCTGTATTTCTACTTGTATATAAGCACACTAAATTAAAAATTCAGTGACTTTAAAATATGAAATTTAGTGCACAATTTTATCATCTGATAAAATAATCTATACCAAAACTTAAATTAAATCAGTCAAAAAATTGATTATCTGCTGGTTTGTACATTTTCTTGTGCGTTAATGCGATTACTGAAAAAAGCAAAGGAGATAAATGAAATTTATATCAGTTCTTTTGCAAAAATTGCAATTTTGAGGTAAGCTTTGATTTTAATAAAGCGGAGAAAAAGTATCCAAAATGTATGTATTTTGCTATTCTATATTATGAAATACAATGTTCTTATGTACAGAATTCTGAAAGTAAAAATTTAAGCATTCGCGACTTTTACAAAACCCCCAAGGGAGGGAAGATAATATCTCTATTAGAAAGTATGCGAGAAAATTTCCAGAAGACTACTTTCGTATTTTCATGTAATATTTGAAATAAAAAAAATGATGTATCATTGAGTCTCATAATTTTTTTAATGTTCTTCAGTAGTGAGAAATTTATAGTTCTATTTTAGAAATTTCATAAATCATGTAGAGAAATAAGGCCATTCATACATGTAGTACTGGCCTATTGGACAGAGAAATAGTGAAGTTTTTCAGCGATAATTTCCAAAAATATTATAGTAGAAAAACTACTTTTGTATCATTTCAAAGTTCAAAAAATTGTCTTTTTCCCTGATAGCAAAATTTTGCCATGTAATTTTTTTAATATCTTTAATCAATTTTTGAAACTTTTACAATATTTATCATCATTGAAGTAAACTCGATTCATTTTCATTGTTACTACTAATATTTCGTTTAGCCATTTGCTCACGTTTCCTCTGTTAATGTCAAGATAAGAAGGTGGTCCGTCTTATTTTAACATGCTGTATAGGTTTCAGTAAAAGGCATGCTTTAAAGCAAATTCTTTTATACATAAATTTTAATATTTAATGTTTTGCTTCAGAATCAAGTAATGATGCAAAGCGTATTTTTTTAAACTCTGTTTTTTTTTTCTTCCCCATTCTGTGATATTATTGGAAGTGCAAATATATTTTGATGGGAAAGTAAGAAAGATTCAAATTATGCAACATTTTAATTAAAATTTCAACAACATTAATCCTGGCTAACCAATGGCGGCTAATAATAATTAACGATATTTTGATGTTTTTGAAGAAGTAAAAAATTCTAATAAAAAAACAGTATTTCCATTGTGAGACAACTCACCATAAGAATAAACAATGCAATTCACAACGAAAAAGATTAGCTCCTCGTTTATTGAGAAGAGATCTTATAACTCTCTCTCTCTCATTCATTTAAAAATAATAATAGAGATAAATTTTTGTTTGACTTTTTGATTAAATGCAGAGTACAGCAGAAAAATTCTCGAATAAATTAACGATTTTTAAAAAATTGATCACTTTCGCTCACTAAGGGCAGGACACAATAGTCTAAAAAGTCATATTTAATTTCAGTCTTATACTAAAAACAAACAAACCCCAAAGTAGTTCAGAAATAAATATTATTTTTCGTACTTCAAAATTCTGATTTAAGGTAATCTAAAATATAGTATGATTAAAAGAGTGTTTTTAGGCATATGGATGAAAATCGTAGTCGTCGAAGAATCTGAATTAAAAAAAAAAAGAGTTCCAATGGATATAGTACGTTTCCCTTCTCTACATTTCAAAGTAGTATCTGATATACGAAAGTACATTGTTTTGCGTGATAGAAAAGCATTAAAAAGAAAAACATGCTCTAATTTTTCTATATTGCTAACAATAGAGACGTAGCAAGGGTGAGTGGCGCTTGTGGCAAGGCATTATGCTTTGGCTCCTCATGATACTTGTCTTGAAAAATGATATAAATGCACTAATATTTTGTCGCCATGGTGTTTTCTTAGATGTTTTGAAAACATTTATATAATGACCTCCGTTCTCTACGCTTCTATTAAGAGATGTCGATATTACAACTAAACTATTATCGAATTTCTTTCTGTATTTACAAGTCATATGAAAAGTGGCATGTTAAAAAATAAGATTGCAATAATACATTAATAAAAATTTAAAACAAAAAATATTCGATAAATTTAATTAAACATGTTTCAAATTTGTTTTAATTGAAATATTGATCCATGTAATTGAAATTCCTTTTAACAGAATTTCTCGTGGTTCATAGATATTCTGTTCTAAAATTTCATACTTCTATCTTGAATAAAATTTATTTTTTAACTTTAAAGAAAATGCCTATTGCAGCAAAAACTCCAGTTACAGAGTTCATGATACATCAACCAAGTTAAGAATAAACTTTGTAAACATTAAGCCTTAAAAATGGGTACAGTTAGTCTTGAAAACATTAAAAAGACATTAAGAATATAAAAGTTGTGAGCACTGAGACATTAAAAAAACGCATAAAGAATTTAAATGTTAAACGCTTTCTTCGCAAAAAAAAAAAAAAAAAAAAAAAAAAAAAATGTAAACACACGAAGAATTTAAAAGTTGCACATATTTAATTTTAAGAACATAAACAATACATTAAAAATATAGAAATTTCTCAAAAAATTTATGTAACAAAAAATTATAGCTATTATTAATACTGACAAACACATACTCAAATAGGTAGTTCATTCATATCGTTATAAAAGGAAAAAAGGGGATGATATGTTCGGATTTCAAATTAAGTATGTCAAAAATATTATATAGATATGATGAAGAAATATCCTACGAATAAAAAGGATCGATATTTTTTTAAAATTTAACGCATGAATTTAGCTTTTACTTGTTCTAGAATTTCGAATTAGTTTTTTTTTTCATTCGAATGTACAACAAGATGAGTATTAAGTTTAGAGCAGAAGCGCTGATATAAAATTCGGCTTATTAGAAAATTCTCGTGTTTGAGAAACATTTTTAATACTTTGTAGGAATTAGGAAATCAATATATCGTGAAAAATCAAGTTTTATGTAAAAAAATAACAAAATCAGTTGCTAAATTTGAACGAAATGAAGTAGTATTACTGATTTCATAAAAGTAAATTAAAACGAGATTCCCAAATAAAACAAGCTCCTAATATTTCTCAATATTCAGAAGTAAATTATTGTCTTTGCACCACTGAAATAGAAATTTTCTTTTTAACTAAGAATTTTAAAGGAAATTTTACACTAAAAATAATACAAAACTCGCCGACATAATTATAGTGAGAAATTATAACAGATGGATAGATTATTTGCATATTAAAACTAAGATGGTGAAGTAACTTCTACAAATTAAATAGCGTTAATATTTTCAAAATCTTTTTCATACTAACTATTTATAACAGCAAATCTGATTTATATCCTCTAGGGGTCGTTAAGCTATTTAAATTTCTACTTCCTCCACCATTTCTCAAACAAATGTTTGTTATTGATTTAAATTAAATCCGTGAATTAATTTTTAATTGTCAAATATCATGACAATTGAAATAACTAGATAGTTTATGGTGGCTTTTATTTAAGAGAATTTATTTCAGATATTCACATTTAAAAATATTTAGAACCAATAGTTAAAAAAATACTATCACTTTCTAATATTCTCATCATTCTCAATGGTTGTTAACGTGATGAGCAGTTCGTCGACTGCAAATAAAATAAAAGTTGGAATATATTGATCTACAAACAAATTTGAAAACACGAATAATGTTCTAAAAATAAAACTCCGAAATTTGAACGATATTTAATTTCAGTTTGAATAAGTTCAAGTGAAGGATTCGTAAATTCAATGGCAATATTAAATTAAATTATCCAAAAGATAAAGAAATAAAAAAAAAGAAAGGGAGTGGGAGAAAAATTAGATACTTTTTCAGTTGCCATTTCGAGAAGCAGGTTGAAAAGTAAAAAAAATAAATAAAATAAACAATTCAGGTCAATAAATTCAAAATTGAACAAATTCAAGGTATTTGACTAGATTGAAAATATGAATTTTGCTGAAAATTCAAATTTAATTTTTATTATTATTTGCAGTTTCAAAAAATAATAGGTACATTTCTGCTTCCTATGATGTAATTATTTTATCTCTATGCCTATTAGAAGCCAAGTTATACTAAATTATTGACATGTAAGTGATGTTTATTTATAAGCATTTAAAATCTTTAAATATATTTTCTGCAACGCTTTTTTTGTAATAGTATAGTCATATTTCAAGAAGTAATCTCGTAATGAAATTTGTAATTACATTACACTTGGCTCATTATGTTATGCAAAGTGTAATGAACTACGGATTTCATGTTGAATTTTATAGAAATGGATTTATATTTGATTAATGTAAATATTGTTGAAAAAAATTCCGAAATTTCGTGGGTAATATATTACATACACACATTACACTCATTTATTAAACACACATATTTTTTCAATATAAATCATGGATAAAAGTTAGCTGCACTCAAAGATATGCAATACATGTAATGTTACGAAGAAAAATGAAAATTTGTTAAAAAATGTTTTTATTTTAGAATAATATTGTGCTAAAAGTTACATCAAAATATACTTTTTCTTCAAACACTGTATATGTATTTAAATAATTTCACTCTTATTATTGTATTATTATATTAATAAATTTTTTTCAAATATTTGCTTTTTTGAAAAATTTCATCCAAACTTAGTCGGATATCTCAAGTTTTTTTAAAAAATTCTTTTTTACGATTTTTATCTAACAAAAAAATGTCGAATATCTTAAGTTAAAAAAAAAATCTTTTTTTTACAATTTTTATCAAAAAAAAAATCAAACACCAGGACTGCTCGGTCTAATTCGAGGCATATGGTCACTTAAACTAAATGCTACCACAATAAATAATAGAGAATGGATATCTGTATACTGTTTTAAAGCTCCGTCCTTTAACCGAAAAGAACCGAATAAAACAGTCCTTGTTGGATTTTGAATAAAATATAGTTGTCCTAAAAGTTGTCTAAAGATGCCGCTCTACGGCGCCACGCACACAGGAAACGACAACTTCCTCTGCGCACGCGCCGCGTAAAAGATTCTATTTCTATGCTTTCCCTTCCCGCATTTTACTCCGCGAAGACGTTTGAAAAGTGAGCGAGTAGTAGCATATCCGAGTTTTCTGCTCGCGTCTCGGTTTATTTTGTTTGTGTGTAACGATCCCTAAAAAAGAAAAGCTCAGACAAAAAAATTTTTTCTTACTTTCCAAAATGGGCCTCACCGGATGTTATGCTTGTATGAAATATTTAGTCGTGATTTTCAACCTTATATTCTGGGTAAGTGCAGTTTTTCGATTTCGATATTTTAAGTTTTTGGAACTCCCGTATGTAAATTCGCGCCAAAAATTTTCCTCGGAACTTCTAAAAGGAGAAAGTTTTAAAGGAGGGTGCATCTGGGGAGCACGTGCGAATAGTGTTGTGGGTAATTGAGTACATTCAAAAGATAGCTGAAAAAAAATATTGCACTTTTTTAAAAAAAAATATGGAGAATTAAATTTTGGAAGCCGAAATAATTTGTGGAAATTTCAGTTGCATTTAAAATGTACTTTTATAATCTTAAAGATGATTATTTTTATATAAATTTACTATAAAAACTTTTAAAAAAAATCCTTGTTTAATTTTTTAATGAATCAAGACACTTAATTTGAATAATGTAAAATAGAGAAGAGAAATCATAATCTATATATATAATTTTAAAGTGAGACAAATTTGTAATATAAAAGTATAAATATAATTTTATATTACAAATTTCTTTGACTTAGCTATTAATTAGCTGTATTCAGGCTTAGAGACATATTTTCTTTCTTACTTTTAACTCATCTTTATGCTTGAGTTATTAAATACTAGCCGCCTTAGGCGACCTGCTGGTTCGCCAAACTTATTGCCGTTTAAAATTATCAGTTAAATGCTTTATGTAACGTCATTATCAATTAAATATTTCATGTAACTTGACATTGTTATTTAAATATTTTATGTAACTTCCCTTTTAATAGCTTGTTTATAAAAAGATTATTAAGGCTCAAATTTTAATAGTCATATAATTCACTCATGCAGTTATAAAGGCCTTAAGCTCGTAATGTACTATATATCTCTAATTAGCTGCCAGCTCTTGCTAAATTTCAACTTTAAATTGAAGTGGAAATGATTAAACTGCAAATTGATGGGAAACCATTTTTTTTCTTGAAACCAAGCATTTAAAATATATATATGTAAAAAAGAATCATTATGCGCATTTCTGAATAATTACAATAATTTTGGTGATATTTCAAGAATTATTCAACGAAAAATGCATAGATTCATCATAAAATTCAGTTTTTAGATTTACTTTCAAAAGAAATGATGTAAATGATATTTTATTTTATTTTGGTTTGTAAACATAATTAAAAGAAATTATTAAGTCTACATTTTATACATCTTTTAGTTATAAGGAATCATTCTACAAAATTTTCTTGAAGCTTCAACTTTCAAAAAAATAAATCAAGGTTTCTATCTTCTGCTATCAAATTTGATCGACTTATGAAGTTTTGAATAGAAATGTTTGGAACATTCAACATTTCCATTCTTAGGCCAGTCAGTCTTAAAAAATCCTGGGAGTTGATAGGGGTATCGTCTTTGGAATGGTCGATGAAGTGGTTCAAAATTACCTGTTTTTATTAAGTAATGATCTTCAAATATTGATAAATCAGTATGTTTTAGAGACTGAGCTGATTTAAGTTTATCTGTTTTTATTTAAAAGCTGAATATTCTTCATTTTTTAAAGCATTTATAGACTCATGTAGTTATTTAGAAGTGTAGTAAAAGTGTATTATGTAGTTATTTAGAACCTTTTTATAGATGCATTTCTATTATTAAAGTTTTACAAATTAGCCGTTAGACCTTGAATTAAATACATATATTTATATATATTAAACCATGTTTGTCTTAAATAAAGCTGATTTATTTAATTAATAATATCATAAAAGTCACAAGAAATTTTCTTTACATTTTCTTTTTATAAAAAACGTATTCCATTTTTATTTCATTTCATGCAGACACGTGCTGAAAATTACATTTTTATATGTTTAATCTGCAATAATTATTTATTTTTAATTTGAGTTTTTGTCAATCTGATGGCAACATATTGATAAAAGAGAATTTTTTCTCTTTCACTTGTAACGTGCTCGAGCAAATTAAATTTTATTGTATTGTCCGAAATATATTATTGAAAAATATAATTAAAATATTTCTTTGAAAATTCGTTAAAAATAGAAGTTTAAGCTTTATGTTAAAACACCGATACCATTAGAGAGCTATTTTTTTTAAATCTTTAATTTGATGTAGAAATCATTATCTTTGTGCGATAATCTTTTTTGGAAGTTACAGCGAAAAAATATCTAAATTTCGCTTAATTTTAATTAATTCAAATTCTAATAAAAAATTCGAAAAAAAGGAGGGCATCGAGGCACACATTCCAACCTCCAAGGTATACGTGTACCAAATTTAGTAGCTGTAGATCCAACGGTCTGGCATGTAGAGCACTAAAACACACACTTACACATTCAGTTTTATTATAAGTATAGATAACATAATAAATATGGAGCTATTTTTTTCTCGTTTAATTAAAAAATTATTTATTTACCTCTGAACCTCGGATAGTTATTAAATTACAATTTTGTTTCAGTTTTCTTGTATTGCCATTTGTCATTAAAATTCTAAGTCTAAAATAATGTTTAAATATAATGTTTAAACTAACTTTAGATATCCATAATATCTACTTGTTAAAATTTTTATTCTTAATTTCTTCCTCCTTCCCTCTCTCTCTATATATAAATATATATATATAGTTTGAATATCCTAATAAAACTTTTGATTGTAGAGTTTTGTTAGAACACCACTTTTACAGGTCGACTTTTACCTGCTTTAACCGAAGCTTAGAGTTCAACCGAAAGGAGGAGGCGAAAAAGGTCCATCTTGTATTTAAAAAAAAAAAATACAACCTGGTTATTGGCTCGTTCCGTAATATATAACGTCGTTAAAAATATATAAATATTGGCTATATTCCGTCGTTAAAAATATATGAATATAGGCTTGAATAGATTGCAGTAGCTGCATAAATAATCGGTTTATAGAAAATTTCAGAAAATGCACTTTTTTACTTTATTATGTACAAAATTATTAAAAACTGAATTAACATAAAGGATTCATTATTATATGAGACATTAAAAGAGAAAACGTTAGCGCCTCCTTTTGTTGGAGATTATATTAGCCAATTAAAATCTTTCCTTTTCTTTTTATTTTTATTTCAGATCTGCTTTAGTTAATTTTAAAGAGATTTCTAAATATAATTCTAATTTAGAAATTAGGTATTTTTTTGCCTTTTTTTCCCTATTTTTATTGTTAGTTGTTATATCACTGCAATAAACCAGAAGGAGAAACTTGTGGAAGAAATAAGACGACATAATTGTAATATTAATGCACAATTGCGTGCTTATTAAATAATAAATTCTTTTATTATTTAATAAATACGGAATTTCTGAGCATTTATTTAAGATGATACAAATAATTTAAGATAATACAAATACAGGTAATATTGGAAAAAAAAAAAAAAAACCAACTGAACATTGAAAATGAAAATAATTATTATTTTTAAACCAATATTGGTGATAATGTTTAAGAGAATTGCAAAAGTATTATGTATCATACACAATCAAAAATATCATTAGTTCTTTATGTATATAATGCCCGTTATTGAAAACGCTCGTTAAAAATGTATTAGTTATTCTATCATGCAATATAAAATATTAATTGCGAGAATGGACATTTAAAATGCTGTGCCGAAATGCAGAAATTGGTAATGCAGAAAAAGAACACTACGTAGTAAAAGATATATATATATATATATATATATATATATATATATATATATATATAAGGTTTTTAAGAAAACATTATGTAAAGCATTTGATATATTTTATCCTTGCCGATGTATTGTGTATTATGAAGATGTTCGAAAATGCGTTATCTTTTCATATATTTCATAAAGAATTTGTTTAATAATAGATGAAAAATTGCTTTGTAATGGTTTTGATGAAATTTTTTTAAATATAAAATCTAGCGTGCATTGGACATATGTATTTATATAAACAAATAGTATCAGATATGCACTCTTTGAGTTATCTGATCTAGTTTATCATCTATATCACATTTGTTTATATTAATCGAAGGATGCATAGAATGAGGCTTATTAATTTTTTTAGTTCACTTTTTACTTTTATTATCATATCTTGAATAAAGTATTTTTAGCAATAAATTTATCGGAACACATACGCATTAAAATTGTATTTATTTACTACGCCTTTATGTCGGGCCACTGGATTATATTGATTCATATTTCTGGAAATGTCTGAACCCGGAAGAATTCGTATCACCAATAATAAGTCACTGAATTTAAACTTCTTCAATTTCAGACTAAAAAAAGGAAATAAGTAAGCACGTTACATAGATATCCAAGAATTTTTAAGAAGTTTATGAGTTACGAAGGACTGATGCGTCGTATATTATGACTTTTCGAAAATGATCGTTCGTCAGCTTCTCTGTTCAGAAACACAAACATTTTTTTGTTTTGTTTTTAGAAGTAAATAATATTCTCAGTTTTTAAGCATCTATGTTTATCAAACGAAATACAGAGAGGAAATTATGTTTAATCTTTAGTTTTTATAACTTAAGGAACAAAAAACTTCCATCCATGAAACGTCATTTTCTATCATTGGTTAGCACATACACACACATAAATCAACTGATCAGGAAAAAAAAAATAATGAATTAAAACCTGATTAAAAAGCATTTTCATCGTTCTTGTTTTAAATAAGAAAGTTTTGTTTTTAAATAATAAAATCGAAAAATTTGAAAAAAGATAGCAGTATTTGAATGTGAAATAGAGAAAATGTTGCGTGATTAAAATTTAAAAAAAAATCTTAAAATTTAGTAATTTACATCTATAAATTTGCATATTTCAAAATAAATTTCTTTTGAATGCCGATTATTTTTCGCCGTTATTTGCATGGATTCCTTTTTTTTTTTGTAATCATCAGATATAATATTACAAGCGAATACTTATGAAATATCACCCAGAATAACACAAAATATTAAATAGAAACTTACTGCATTAAATTTTAAAATAAGAACTTCAAAGTGTTTTAAGTCATCGTTACAACTACGTACGTGTTAAATTTCGCAGATGTGAAAGTCATTTGTCTGAACACCGCAGGTACACATTCCAATATTTCTTTTTCTGAATACATATTAGTTTTTAAAACTTTAAATATCTAGATCTCAGGTGCTTTATATAGACTAATGTTATAGTTATGCATGTAATGATAATATTTCCATACTAAAGAGTTGCTTTTGTTGACGTATTACTTATAGGGAAGTCACAAATCAGGTTTATATTCGTGTTATTGAGAAAAAGCAGGATGGGAAAAAAAAGGTTCAGACAGTTCAAGTGACTGAATAAATGCAATTTCTTTAAATTTCACTTTGATATATTTATTTTTCCAAGTCATTAGCATTCAGAATTCATCAAAATTCAAAGCTCTAATTAGAATCCCTTTTATTTGTGTCATTTTAACAACCAATCCATTTTAATGTAAATTGTTAATATTAAATAAATAAGTTGTAATGTTCATTACAAATTGATTATATTAAGTATAACATTTTTTGAATATATGACATCTTTAAAACGTAATAAAAAAAACTTTATTTTTATTTCAGTAATATTAAAAATGACCGAGGCAATATCACCGAAATTCAGAAAACTACCACGAGAATCAATGTCAAGTAATTCAGAGTATAAAAGCTAATACAATATAATAAATTAGGACATGAAACTAATTATTTTCTAATCGCTTCATTTCAGATTTCACTTTAACTTTTAGATAATCTTCGATTATTAACTTACCCAGTTCTCTGTATCTAAATGTTTATCTTCACTTGTCCTATGTCAAGCTGCGATGTCACGCATAAATATGCGCTTTAAATAAATGGCTGTTCAGCTAGATTTTGGGAGAGTTCAGTTTTGAAGCTATATAAATTCTGAATTCATCAAAGCAATCGCGTTTCCATTTTTTTCGTACTAGTTCGTGGAATATGTTACTCAGATATTAGTCATAATTTTGAGTTTAAAAAAACTCTTAAGAGCTCTATAAAAGTATATCTTCTTAATAGTGAGAAAGAACATTGGAACTGCTTTTTAAAGAATTATCGACTGCATAAATAAATATATTTCCTATAAATATAGTCATTTAAGAATTTCAAACTTATCTTGTAAAGCAAAATAAATAAATCAATCAAAAATGAAATTTACTATAGCAAATTACAAACTTTCATGCGAGAACATTATTATTTTTGTTATTATTGCCTTAATTAATTTAAGTCAATCACGAGACTTTTCTATCGGTCTCTATCCCTCTCTTTCTCTACGTCTCCCTCTTTACGTATGTATATAACGATAATTTTTTTAAACTTTAATTTTTGTAGTTAACAAACAAAGTTTTAGAGCTGGACCGATTTTGATGGGGGGGGGAAGGAAGGAACCATCGTTTTTCTAAATATAGACGCATTTTTAATTTAATAGTCTTGTTATTGTTTCAAACCGGTTTAAACACACTAATGATTTAATTGAATTAAGACAATTCTTTCGAATTCAGAGAATGTATCATTTGGAAATGAAGTTGTAACTTCAGTTGGCGATAAATCGCCAAATGACAACATTTTGTATTATTTTCTAATAATCTTATTTTAATTGATTAACATTATCTCTGAACCAACAACCTCTATCGATTAAACAAACAGTATTTTAACTTGTTTGGTTTATTTTTAAAAATCGTCAGTGTTTTTAAATGACAATAACACTATGATTTCCAAAGGCAGCAGACCTGCAACAGCAGATGATAAATAATTCAAAACCTGTACCGTGAAAGCCTTCTCCAAAATAAAACCATATTAGGAGACGATAGATATTTCAAAAGCCATAGTTTGAAAGCCGACTCCGAAATGAAAAAATAAAAAAATTGATAAATCGCCAATTTGTTGCTTACACATTTTGAAGCTGCAACAATTTGTTGCCTTCACATTTTGAGTTTCCAAAAACCTCAAGAGAAGAAAACATCATGTTTCACAAGATAAAAAAGTTTAACTGCATCCTTACATTGAGTTGCTTTAAATGTTTCAAATTGAACAATTGCAGCAACACAATTTTATGGAGAAAATACTTATTATTCTTCTTCAAGTATTAAATGATAATCTAAAGTTTGGATATTAACACGTCGGTCGATTAGTGGAAAGATAATGACTATTGGAATGTGAGAAATCTTAAACTGTGCAGTTATTCAGTTAATTATCTTTTAAAATATTTCTGATAGATTTTTGATGAGGATACTCTAACCTAATAATTTCTCAGATCTTTTTGCTTATTGCGAACAAATAATATATTGTAGTTTGTACAGCATTTTTAACCATTCAAGATTATTTTATATCTGATATAATATAGTCCTTATTATTCATCTTTGAGTAATCTATTTATTCTGTAAATAAAATTTGAGAAGGATAATAAGAATTCTCTGTCTTAAGATTCGGAATCCTTCGACGGTTTCACACATGTGCATTAATTTCTCTAAAGTAAGAGTGAAGACTAGGATATTCTGACCTAATAATTTCTTAGATCTTTTTTTGTTTAATATGAATAAATGATATTTTATAATTTGTATAGTATTTTTTAACTATTCAGGGATATTTTATGTTATATCTGATTTAATATAATTTTTACTATCAATTTTTAAATGACATATTTTCTCTGTTAATAAAATTTGCAAACAACAGTAAGTGCTTTAAGTCTTAAGATTTGAAAACCTTCCACGATTCACACATGCGCCAATTGGCATTGATTTCTTTAAAATAAGTGTAATATAAAAGAAATGTTGCTTTTTTTATTACATATTATATTGAAATTTTTAAGAAACTTCAAATTAAAATATATTGACATGATTAAAAAAAGATATTAAAAGTTTATATGAAAAATAATAACTGAGAGCAAAAATTGTTTAACAGAGAATTAAAAAAGAAACGCTTTTCTTACTACTTATCACCACTTGGTAGAATAAAATCGCCAATAGGAGGTCGACATGGTATCTTGTAGCGAACAATGCATTTTTACTAATCTGAAAATTCCGGATTTTGGGGAGGGGGAAGATCGGAATTAGATTACATTTTGGATTATTCCGAAATTTAATGATTATCGCAGAAAAGGTGAATATTTAGTGCAAAATGGATTCTACTAATATGAAGTAATTCAAATTTCCTAAAATAATTAATTTTATAACAGTTTGCTACATTATATATATATATATATATTTCTTCATCGCATAAAATGACCGGAATTTCCTTAATCTTCGGTAACTGATGGCATAAAATTGAAAAGACTTCCTCCAGGAACGCATTTCCTCAAATATAGAGGGCTAATCACTTTTCTCTGTAAAAGACCTTTTTATTCAAACCAAAATAGAAAAGCGCTCGCTTTGATTGATCATTCAGGCCTCAGTGAATGCGAAGAAGTCCTCGCTAATTTATGATTGCTTCAAAGTTAGTCTGAATTTTAGTTTTTGATGGATCAATCGAAATCGCTACTATAATGGAAATTAATTAAAAAAACCCATTTTCTGTCAAAGGCTCTCAATTTTTAAATTACGGGAAAATGATTACTTTTAGACTGGATATACTGAATTAGATAAATTCATTTTTGAAAACATACATGAAAAGGTGGATGGTCCTTAATTTTAGATGTACAGATGAAGCTATTTGTTGCTGTAAAAACAACGTTTGTATGAAATAATTTGTTACTATCTATTTTTATTTCTAAATTAAACGATCTTATTCGTTTGTCTGCTTTATAATGTAAATGAATTTTTTTTAAAAAAATTATGAGATAGATAACTAAAATTAAAAAAAATTCCTCCAATAAAAGGTGTTACAAATTCAATAATTCTATATTATCAAATTGTGCTCATTCTGAATGCGTTTGCTTTACTTCTTAAGTAGAAAATAAAATAGACACAATGTAGAAGTATAAAAATGTTATTCTATGTATATGTCTTCCTTACACATTTATAGTTTTTGCCCGTTCTTAATGAAATTTGATTCCTGATCTTCAAAACAGCAATATTGTTTTCAACCTTCCAAAATTTTGAAGTTAAATAAAATATAAATTAAAACGTAGACAAGTTTATAATATTTTTCCGTTCATTTTTTGAAATTGTTATCTCATAACCAATAGCAGTGGTCTCACCGAAAGTTTCTCGCAATAAAGACGTATTTCAAGAATACTTTACATAGCATTGGCATACTAAGAAGTGTAGTTTGCCGACATCCTGACGTAGGGGTAGCATGTCTTCCCTGTGATCTGGGCGTCCCGCGTTCGAGTCCCTGTTCGGGCACGGTTGTTGTTCTGTGTTCTATTCATGAGTAGTTTAAATGTGCCCCCCCCCCCGTGTAAAAAGTAGGTTGTGCAAGCGAATGTGAAACATGAAGTAACTAAGTCATACTCTTGTCTCTAGTTGGCGCTACTTAAAAAACAATTGACGCTAATTTAGGCTTAAATTGTTGATAGCTTTCTGTCAGCCGGCTTGTGAAGTGCCATAAGTAACAACAACTGAAATGTAGCTATGATTTATTAATATTTGAATTTAGAACTTTATTAAATCTATGGTGTCATTCTTGGTAAATAGTTTTGTAATTAATCACTGGCTTGCGGTTGATATCTGAAAATCGAATATTTGTTTCAGATCGATTGAAATAAGAATTAGACTTAAAACTACTTTTGTAATCACAAAATATCTTCCCATATTTAATTTACTGAAGTCATTGCATTTCTGAGTTACCATGTTCACATACTTCTAAAGGTATAGACCGATAGATGGTTAACCATTTGATGGATTTGGCACAAAATTCGAATTATAGGTGTTAATTTTTTGCATCGAAATTTATCCACCTAGCTCTCTTTGTTTTGTAGATATTGTGTTATATTAGTACAAACAGGTAGAAATCAACAAACTTGATGTAAAGATCGCATATCAAATTTCATCCATCAAACTCAAAGCGTTTTTGAGTTATCTTTGTCACAAACAGATAGACAGATGAACATTTACCAAAAATGCGTTTTTTGGATTCAGAGACCTGAAACCTGAAGACTCCTCAAAATCTTTAGTTCGAATTTTTTGACGATTACTACAGTTTCTTTGTACTATGTGTATGAGATAGTAAAAATAATTTTCACACTCTTAAAAAATTGAAAAATTGTCTTTTTACTGATTCCAGTTTCATTTCTCAAGTCTCATTTCTAATTCTACTTGATTTTTAAAGAATAAATTTGATATGCAAACAATAAAAAAGTTTTAAAAGTTTTGATAAAATTTACAGTGATTTCATTGGCTGATCTAATCATTCAATCGAGTACTTTTGCCAGTGTTAGATAGAATTAAGGATTAAAAAAATGATTTACTTTGGATATTAACCCAAAGTAGGATTTTCATTTTTATTTTGTTGCATATACACTTTTTGATTTAGACATGCATTAATTTATATAACGCTAGGGGGGTCCGCCCCTTGCTCGCTTATGCTCACCAATACCCAGGAACTGTTAATGCAGTTCATCTTGGATCGCTTCGCAATCCAAGCACGCTTCGCTCGCTTGCCATCTACTAAATCACTTTAGTCTAGCAAAATATATATTCAAATAGTTTATTCCTAAATGTAATAAAACAATGGAAGAAAAAAAAAAGATGAAGCAAAAAGTATACTCAAAACTTTCTCTCGTTCTTTGTAAACACAAATAATTTCTCAATTAGGAACTATATACTTCCACCACAAAAACAAACTCAAAAAAGTTGTACTTTGCTTACAATTTATCAAATTTCGGAACTATACTACAGAAGCAGAGTTAAAAAAAATGATATTTATAAAAAAAATTGTTTGAAAGCAGCTTTATTCAAATTCAGTCCATTCCAAAGTAGGATTAAAAAAATCAAAGAAATAAAATAAGGAAAATAGTACGCTTGAATACTGAACCTTTGGAACGATTGGATCATCTTTTATATGATTCACGAGAATTTTCATTTGCCCTGTCTTCTCTTTTTCGACGATTTCGTTTTAAAATCGATACAGCACGACTTATACTCATTGTGTTATGTGAAACAAAATCAGGAAAATCCATTTTCAGCAACATGGAAATCCAATATTTTATAATAATATACTTCTCTAATATTATTTAATTAGTTAGTCGCCAAAGGCAACTATTTCAATACTATTGGAGAAGTTCCGTTTTTAGCTCCTCAATTTTAAAAACTAGTTAAGTAACATCTCTTACCTTTTTTGAATTCATTGTTTGAATATAACCTTTTTTTTAAATGATAAATATAGATTATTTTTATTTATTATTCTATTTAATTTTTTACGAATGATTTCGACTGCTTTGATACGTCTATTTCGTTTGAAAATTGGCAAATATTACTTTTTCTATTATCTGGATTCATGCAATTAATTTTTGTAATGCACCTGTAGAAAAAATACCGTTTTAATGTTCAAAAATAGAACCATACATCCTGACAAAAATACAGGACTTGACATCAAACTATTTTAACGATAAGAAATAAAAATTTTCCATTTAAATTATTGCTCAAAGCAAAGCACTCATTCGCATTCCAACATCTACACCGGGAGTTTTTCGAAATTTACCGGAAGAGCAAAACTCAATTTAGAAAACTGATTAATTCAATGCCACGAAGAATAATTTTTCTCAGTATTTAATACATACATTTATTTATTTTGATTTCATATGATAATTCCACTGCATTCATCAAATGCTTTTCTAAGAATTTTCTTTGTTATTTCAACAAATTTCATCCCTCTGAATCAACAAATTGTGGATTCATGTACTTAATTTTGCTTTTTTAATTCAATCAAATAGTTAAAATTCTTTTTTCATGTTTGTTGTCTTGTATGCTGGCTATTTGATATTACATTTTAATTATAGTTGTCGTTAGCGTTTTAATGTCACTTAATAACTGTATTATAATGGCAAACATTCCACTATGCATGGTTTTAAATTATATTATCATATTGTGATCAGAATACTTAATTTTTTGGAGTGTCTTGTAAATTTTAAATGTCAAGCTGTCTACTTGATTTTAGCTTTAATTTAACAATTTCTTTGTAAATTGTTGTTTTCTTTTCAATATTTTAGGTTTTTTTTTTTTCTATTAGCATGAACATATATTCTTTCTGATTCTTTAAAAGTGAAATTTTCGGAATTCAGAAAGTTGATCTTTGCTATCTTAGACTATTTCTTTACTATAACTAATTTTGTGCTATATTAATCAATATGATTTATTTGTCTGGAATTTCAGAAAATTTACACTTAATGAATGTTTTCGAAATGCTAAAAAAAGTATTTAATCATTAGAGATACTAGAAGTGATTGTAGGTTGACTCCGCTCAGCAGGGACGTAAAAAAATGAGAAGATGAAAAAAAAAGTAGTTAGAAATCTACTAAATTCACAATAATATCTATTAAAATCTATAAAATTCACGATATCTGTTAAAATTAATTTGATTAATTAAGATTTCTGTGCTCCAAACTATTTTTTTATGGTAAATTTGACTTAATTGTCAAATTAAGAACTGGTGAGAACAAAATTTACCATTAATTTAACCATTACATTAAGGAAAATCTGATTTCAAACTGATGATTAGTTGTTTTCAAAATTTTGTTCTAATTGTTTCTGCCAATATTTCGTTGATAAATTTAAATGTAATAGAAAGTAGATGGATCTATAAAATAATGAATTTTTCTTCTCTTTCTTTTTTTGGTGGTAATGACGGCAACCGGTAAAAATTCAAAGTTACATGTAATAAATGCTGTCGGCAATCTAAGTAGTGGCTTGTGGCTTGGAGATGCACATCCAGATCAAATAAATATCAGCTTAACATCTTACAAAATAATCTAATTAGATAATTTTGTTGTAAAAAATAATTAAGAAATAAAAATTACTTATCTGAAACCAAGATTTTAGATTACTCGAAATATTCTCTCTCACTGAATATATTCATATATATATAATTAAATTTCTTTTGCAATTTAGAACGCATTAAAAATGAATCCCCTAAGAAATTTTTAAAAAATTATCACCCAACCTCCTTAATACTGATGACTTCACTCGAAAAATCACATGAAAGATCGCTACATATCTTTCAATCTATACTCTGCAAATGTTAATATCTTTTGAAGTTCATCGATCACTAAGATTGAACCTCTGAGTTAAACACAAATCATCAGGCGATATAATATCTTACCATCCGATGAATATGATAAAATATCAATATTTTCAAATAATAGTTAAGCAGTTTAATACTCAGGGCGAATCAGTCGCTTATAGGAAAGTTTGTTCTATGTTCTCATCATGTCACTAAAAGCCTTCGCAGCTGCTAGAGTTTTGGCATCATTAAAAAAAAAATCCTCTAAAGAAAGATTTTTTCTATTTTTTCAATATATGTAGTGGATTCTTTGCAATTAATATTTATAAAATTTAATATGCAATATGAAACATATTTACCTTTTTCACTGATTAATTAATGATTAAATTATACAATTTTGCAGATTTTGTTTCATGAGGATATCTGACTCTATGGAATTGCATCAAATTGACTCTAAGGTTTAAGGAGTTATGTGCTTTAGAAATCAGTTTTTTTTCCTTTCTATAATGGCTATATGTTCGTTTTTAGGAGAGGTGTAACCCACACAGGAATTTCTTAACCTTCATTCTTTTCCTTTCTCAAAATTTTACTAGATGATGGTTACAATTTCTGCAATGTATTGCAGAACCTGCGTCATAAAAGTCAATTCAGGAATTGTGTAGAATTTGGTATAAGCAATTTTGTTATACAATCGCCATGTAAATATTTAATCATTACCATCTTAATACACTTCTATGAGGAATTTTTGCATTTTAGAAATGTGATCGTTCAGAAACTAATTAATTCATCTTTTGCAGTCTTCTTTAAAGATTGCTTCTCATCTTTTTGGCTAGGATCAAAAAATAATTTTTACTAAAATACATTTAATCTCTGTCCTTTTTGAATATTGCATTTTTGTTTATATGTTTGTATTGATGAAAATAGTTGAATGATAGAAAGTTTATAAATAGAAGGAAAATATGATTGAAAAAAAAAAGCAGTCAATGGGCGTTTGGAGTTATGATACAGATATTGGCAGCGATTAATTTTCGATTGCAAAACTTTCATTCATGAAATGGTCATCTGCTGTAAGAAGACAACATGTAAAATTGTTATCATACCGGATACTTATTTTCAGTTGTCTCCGTACTTTTAATCTAGTCTTCATTCACAGTTTATGGGGCGTGTTTTAATTTTATAGATAAAAAAAATGTAGTTGTATTCATGGTGAATTTTGATTGGTCACTGTTGTGACATCATGAAAACAATGAATGAAAAAATACAACGATATAATATAATACTACGCTGTTTGACTGAATTATTTCTTTATCTATTGATTTCCAAATATATGTTGGAATTTTAAAATATGAAACTAAACAAGACTTTGTTTTTTTAGGATTATTATATCCAGAAAGGTCTGAAATCTAACTGGAAGAGTGTAAATCTTACTAAGGGTTCTTACCTCGTTCTTGAATATTTCATTTTTTACTTTTTCCCTCTCATTACCAAATGAACAATTTGATGCATTGATAACTATGCATTGATTCTAAAATTACTCATACTTCAACAATACTTACTCATTTATGTTGTTGATCTTTTAAAAGAAGAAATGACTTATATCTGCTTCATTTATATTTATAATAAAGCTCAATGTGTGTGTGTGTGTGTGTGTGTTGGCACTCTAAGGCCAGACCTTTCCACCTAGAGCTACCAAATTTGGCACGTATTTACCTTGGACACCGTTAATGTGCATTTTTGGCAGATTTTTCCGAATTTTTTATTAGAACTTAAATTAATTAAAAATTAAGCGAAATGTTGGTGTTTTTCAAATGTAACTTTGGAAAATATTATCGCACAAACATGATTTTTACATCAAGTTCAAGATTTAAAAAAATAGCTTCCTAATGGTATCAGTGTTTTAATACATGACTGAAGCTTCTATTTTTAACTATATTTTTCAACAATATATTTCGGACAAAACAATAAAATTTAATCTGCACGCGCACGTCAGAGGGGAAAAAATTAGCTTTTATCACCTTGTTGCCATCATATTGACAGAAGTTCAAATAAAAAAAAAATCAACTGTTATTGCAAATTAAATTTTAAAAAATGTAACTTCCAGCATGTGACCGGATAAAATAAAATAAATATTAAAAGTGACATTTTCTTAAAAAATAAGGATTTATATAATTGTTCGCAATATCTATATCATTAATTCAATAAATCATCTTTATTTTCAGTAAACATGATTGAAATAAAACAGGATACGCATTCAGATTCGGGCTCAATGGCAAATTTGTAAATAATTAGTAATAGGCATACATATTGTTTAGTGCTGTTGACTTGGTCTAAATAAAGCAAGTAATTACATTTTATTCACCTTGAGTCAAACAATGCATTAATGAATAATGAGTTTTAGATTTTTTTATACTTTGCTCTGTGAGCCATATTTTACAAAATATTTTTACTAATATTTTAAACAAAAGTTGTTACATCAATCATTCTTCTTAATCAATCATTTAAAGCTGACTGATTTATAAAAATAAAAGAATATTACTATAAAAACTTTTTCTTTTATATCTTTCCTTCCACCATCTTAAAGAAAATATCTATTTCAGACCAATCAATGCCCGGAATTACTCCAAGGCTGATAATCAAATGAATATGTGTTTGCGTATATGAATGAATGAATGTGTGTGTGTTAGGACACCAGACCAAATGATCTAGAATTACCGGAGTTGGTATATTCATATTTACTTTGGAGGATGAAAAAGTATACCTAGAAGGAGTGTTTTTTTTCGAAACATTAATTAATTAAAAAGTAAACTAACATTTTAATTTGTTTTTCTGCAATAATTTCCGAAAATATTACAGCACCAAACTGTTTTTTAAATCCTCTTAAAAATGATTTTTTTTCATTGATAACAATGTTTGAACCTATAAATTAAGTTTATATTTTGCAGGAATTAAAAAAAAATATTGTGACTGTATTTTCCAACAATTCATTTCTCACAAAATGAAAGTAAAATTTAACCTGCTAGAGCGCGTTAAGAGTGTACCAGTGCGTTGCCGTCTCTTTGACAAAAACTCAAAACGGAATGATTAAATTAAATCTTATTACTCTTATTACAAATTAAACCCGCTTTAAAACAATTAATATTTCCCATATAATTCCACAGCTGATTGCAAATCAGAGATATATATAGTACAATGAATAAATAATCGTTAGGCTTCTATAATAATGCGAGTTTCGTGACTATCGAAGTTTGAATATATTTGGCTGATAAGTTATAAAGAGAGCAAGATACGTAAGTGTTTAATTGAAAATTTTAGAACGCTTTACTCATGATGAACCAGATGGTCGCCAAAGGCAGCTTGTAAACAATAAAACAATTAGTAAGTTTTTAGGCCTTACATGTAATGTTTTTTATAATGTACTTAGCCCTTTTTGTGTCTGATCAATATATATTATTTTGGACGTCTGATAGAATAATATTTCTAATGATAACTTGATTTAAAACGTTATTTTCAATCAATGAGAAGTAAGCAAAAATTAGCACGATATATAGATGGAATGATGCAACAATACATTTTCTGAAGTATATGAAAAAAAAGTAGTAAGGCTTTCAGTTTCTTTTTCAATATAAACAGATACAGCTATAGATAATTATTCTGCCAAAAGATTGTCTGATTATCATAAAAGTCGCTGATAAGATTTTCTGTTTCTTGAAGATATATGTATATTCTATACGGAAGCCGTGAAATCTGTTTCCTTATTTTAATTCTACTATCATTAAAAAAATTGTGCTATCATTTAAAAAAATTTGATGACATTCCTACGATATATTATTTTATAAGTTCGACATTTTGTTAAATCAAGAATTAAATTAAAGATAACATTTTCATATGTTAAATGGTGATTGCACTGATGGCATTTATTATACTTGATTTTTAACATATTTGTAATTGCCCAGAGTTTGTTTGCAAGGAATAGGAAATATTTTGGAATAATCCCTAGCGCACTTTCAACAAGCAGACTAAGAAGCTGCCTAGAATTTCAAGACTGAGTGAGGAACGTAATTATAAAAATATATTTTTGAATTAATAAATAAATAAATTTGGGAAAAATATAAATTTTATGAATTATAAAATGTTGGATAATAATATTTTATCAAATACCATTGCTTCTTGTTCTTGTATGCATCATTGTGCTCACCTTCTTATAAGAATATTTTTAAACTTTAATAATCTGCTACTATAATTTTGTGTGAAAAATTAAGTATTGGGGAAACCGAATTCATATTATGTAAATAAATAAAAACAAAAACATTTTCCATAAATGTATAAATTAAAAAAATATTCTAAAATAAAGCATTAACATGTTAAAAAATGTAATAAAATTAATTAAATTGAACAGTTTATTTTCTTTTTAAATTTAGATGATGTATACTCCCTATTTCTGGAAAACCTAAATTCATGATTAGACTAACCAGTATCGTATAAACAGAGTAATGTTGCAAATGTAAAATAAAAACTGCATATCATGAGTACTTGATCAGAATTATCAATACATTTATAAACAAGATAATATGCACATATATACAAATTGAATATCAAACACAGACCAATTCAAAAATTAAAAACGATGATTATATGCACAAAATTACGCATCATTGGAATAAGAAGAAAAAAAAAATAAATTGGCTCAAAATGTGTTCCTGTATAAACTTTGGCGAAATGTTACTTATTTCTATTATTTTTTAAAGAACAGCTATTTTTGACATTTGCGATTATTTATTATTTTGAATTTTGTTAGTTAAGGTATCACTTATGTAATTAATGTAATTCAATGTTTGTAATATAAATTAATAGGTATTACTTCAGGTATAATTTTTAATAATAATTGAGGCATTACGGAATGGTAGTTAAATCTAAAATTTTTCTTAAACTGTCAATCAAAGAGTTTTCTCTTTAGCATTTGGAGTCTCTTCAAAATTAGTTCGTAAAAGTAACTTAGAAAACAATCTAATTTTTAAAGGTTACATCAAAATTTGTTGATTAAATTTTTAATGAATATTCCTTTTAGATATTATAATTAAATTTCATTTTTCTTATTTATTTTGCAAGAATTTTTTTCTCCAATGGAGAGTAAATAGAGAAATATGATTAAAAAATCCTCTAATTTAGCCAAATATTAATAACTACTTTATTACAAAATTAAAATTATATCATTAAATCCGTATCATCTGTATACTTTAACATGCATTATGGAATAACATTGCTTTTACACGAATATAATATTACCATTGAAATTTTTTTATATTTTATTTGTTTGCGTTTCCTTACAAAATAAAATTTTTATGAGAAAACGAGAAAAATAAAATCGTATTCTTTATTCAAATTCATCTACGAAATGGAATTGTATTTCGAAGGAGAAGTGAATGCACTTGCATGTTTCCCTAATTTGGAGTTTCATTTTCCATTCACTGACGTTTCTCGGAACATGTGATTGAAAGATTGAAAGCCAAGTTGTTGAATAATTAGATTAATTAGAATTCGAGGATTTGAGTGCGAAGTTCAGTTCACATCACGCAAATTGCTCAGCGGTTGGTCAGTTGGAATTGTTGGTTTAGCATGAACTTACTGGAAATAAAATGAAATATTTTACGAAGCCTCTCGTTTAAATGGAAAAGTGAAGAAATGTTAAACCACCGCCAATTGTAATGTCAAAAATTCAATATGCTTCGTCAAGGTTTTGTTTTTTTAGAAGAAAAAATATGATTCCGCTCTCTCTCTCAGGTAAAAATAGGCAATTGCTAATATGAAAGATGAATTCAAAACGCCCTTAAGAAGCTACATCATTGATCAAGCTGTCAGACAACAGATGAATTCTTCAATGGAAGAAAAACTCGAATTGCATATGAATTCAGTATTCTATTCTATAAATATTATATCTACTACTATTATATATTTATACTTAATATATTTTTTAAAAATTAATCTAAATAGGTGTCTTTCTCGAAAAAATGCGGTTTAAAAAAAATAACTATTTATTAGAACCTTTTTTTTTTTTTTTAAATCTTCTCTCATGCTGATATTATCACACAGCGCCATCTCGAACCCGATTTCACCATGGCGAAACTGAGTTCAAAATATAAGTAATGATAGATAAACTTTTAAATGAGTACTGTAATACAGCAGATATATTCTAATAATATGTTAAAATAAATGCAGTCATGATTTTTTAAAAATTTAAATGACTAGATCATATGTTGTTAAGACTGAAAAATATTCATATGTTATCAAGATGTAATTCGTATCTCAATATTTTTTTTTTTCAAAAAAACAAAAAAAACAAAACCCAATTTCAAAACGAAGAAGGGGAAAAAAAAACTGCTAAGCGAAGCTTAATTTATTAGATTTTGTTTTTATTAAATTAAGAAAGCTATTCAGAGGAAAATTTAAATCTTGATGTTGACAAATTACCGATGAATTATTATTTAAATTTGATAATAATTATTGTTTTCTCAGTATTGAATGGAAATACGTAATTTAAAATATTTTTCATAAAATTGTTTTGGAACTGTAATAAGTTAGTTTTTAAAGCGTGTCAAGGAACTGTAGGATAGAATTTTTCAAAAAGAGAATGACAGGGGTTATTAATTACTAATTTGCTAATCAATTTCAAAAATTAATTTCATAATTCAGTTTTGATTTTCTAACTTAATTTTTTTTTAAAGTATGAAGTTCTTTAAATGGAGAAAGTAATTGCTGTCTACAATTTTGAGTTCATATTTACGTTTGTTATTCAAATGCTTCTAAAATAACTAATGTCTTATTTAAAATAGTATTATTGAAAATTTTTACTGCTGTGATTGTCTTTCATTCTAAAAAGACTTAATGGGTATTGAAGTACCTTCATTCTTTAAAAATATTTGATATTTATTATTTTCCTTGTCAGTTCATTCCAGTTTAATGTCTCTGTGTGTTAGTAACCTTTTTTTAATGCGCACAGAAAAATAATTAGCGAATGAGATTTGAATAGCATTATTAAAATTATTTTAGCAAGTTAAAGTTAGCCTCTTAAATAAGCTTTATAAAATTCTGACTGATGATGGATGAACTTATTCCTATAAACGCTACAAGAAGCCGATAATTTGTTTTCAAAAATGAAAAGCTAAAAATATTATTTTGCATGAGATGTTCAATTTTCGTTGGCGTTTACAAAAAAAGGGGAATTTCTTGTTTTCAGAAGTGGCATACAAATTAAATTTTGGTCTGGAATTAAAAAAAAAATGTTGGTATATTGGACAAATTTAGTTTTTCTTATTAAGTACTTTTATTTTACATTTCTTTGAAGTGTATAAATTATTTTTATATCTATATAAACTAAAGAAACACGGTTAATTTAAACTTTTTATAAAATTCAGGTTTATTAAAAAAAGAATCATAAATTTCATTGTAGCCATCAACAGATTGCTTACCTTAGAGCTCATTGGGCTGCTTTTGATGCCTCCTTTTATAAATATAATAATTAAAATCCTGTTTTCAAGTTTGTTTTGGGAAGTATTCCTCAGATCTCAAAGTTTTCTTTATTGTATGGAATACTTAGAAAATAAATTTTCTTGAACTGAAAATGAAAAAGAACTTCATTGTTAGTAACAATTATAAAATTAAATTTATTTTTACGAATTATTACTTAATTTCAGTTGTAATAATATTTTGTTAAAAATCTTCTAGCATTAATTAAAATAATTTTTTCTTCTGTTAAATATCTGGATAATTCCTAAATTCCTGCTTATTATCCGCGGTGACTTTTATCCGCAGCTAATGTTTTTAGTCTTGACAGAAAAAAAAAAGGAGATAATTCCCATCGCCGTATAATCTGCTGAATTATATTGCGAATTATCTATGGCGGCAGATTATTATGACGGTTTTCACGTTTATTTAACAAATAAACGTGAATTATACGTGGAAATTACGATATATTTAAAAAAACAAAAAGAAGATGGGGTAGGTCTGTTCCATAGCCTCTCAAGTGATGGACGAAAATCTGTGATTCGTCTCAATAAATAAGTCATTTTTTTTTTTCCCAAATTACTTTTCAAATATCCCACTATACCATCAAATATTCCACTCAAGTTTTAAAAACTTCATTTATGCTCTTCTTACTTTCAATATGTTGTTGATGTTGCTTAGAGAGTTATATTTGTTTATTTTACTGCGCTCTAAGAGATAAAAGCCATTTTCTATTCTAAAAACAATTTTTTCCAGAATGTATTTTCTTTTCAGAGCTAGGCTCGATGTAACTAAATCTGTGTAACGATTTTACTACTATCGATTTTGGATATTTGACCCATTAAGGAAAAAAAAAAAATGATATTATTGCCAACTGTCTTTTGTTGCTTAGTAATTTTTATCCATTTATGAATGGTAAGTGAAAGTACTTCTATGTGACGCTGATGCAAAGCTGTTTTAAAAAAAAGGTCGAATGCACGGCTATAATGATTTTTTTAAAACAAAGGTAACCTTGTGTTAAGTTTATGTCTAAATTAAATGCACGTGTGGAGCAAACGATTTATTTGTTATTTGTTTTTCACAAAATATTTTTGTCGTTTTCGACTCTATGTATTTATGTTAATCACTATATTGGATGCGAATTCTAATTGTCATCCAACAGATAATTTATGTATCGTTAGAGTGACCCATACTTTCTGTTGGAAAAATACTTTAAATGGCATAAAACAAAATATGCTTTATGTTATTTACTATATATTATGTTTTATCGTTTTATTTCAATAAATATATTGCCGGAAAAATTATTAAATCTGTATTTCTTACATCTTTCAGCCATATTAGTTATATTTAGGAAAATATTTCTGATATTCGAGGATTTCTAACAAAAAAATTTCACCACATTATGACCGAAAACAGACCGACCGATTAAACTTTGAATATTATTATTTTATTCTATTTCAGCGGATGCTTGGACTTAGGCCATTCATTCGCTGTTTCTTGTAAGTGGCTTAGATTCGTCTAAAAGTTTTAGGTTAAAAACAAAAGGTTGAAAGTCAGTATTTGTGAAGGTTTTAATCCTTTTCAATGTCTGTCTCGAAGATCTGCCAACTAATGTGTTTCATTTCCTTCCGATGAAATAATGAAATAATATTAATAATAACCTTATAAAATAATAAAACTTAAAACTTCTGGGGGATCGTTTAGGCTTTAGTAAAGTGTCCGAATTAGTGTAACAATTATTTATATACAGGTTACGTTGCATACAAAATTTTTGAATAATTTTAAGGTATGCGTCCGTAAGAGTATGCAGTACATGCCTTTGCCTGTTCTGAACTTAATCGTAGGACCACAAGACTTCAGAGGGCGCTATCACTGAAGTGATCAGTCAGTTATGATTAGTATTACAAGAGCGGTTACAAACATAATAGTTCAGCCAGTTTGCAATACGGAGTGGTGCAGCTTATATCTTAAAACTATTAAAGTGGTATAAAAATTTAGCAAAATATGACTAAGCCCTGTGGCACCAAAATATGACTAATAAAGTCATTAATTTCTATTTTTGTCATAATTTATTTGTCATATTTTAGAAAATATGATGAATAAAGTCATTTTAATCAGTCATATTTTATTTATAATTTATTAGTCATATTTTACAAAACATGACTAATAAAATCATATTAATTAGTCAAAATAAAATTACACAAAATATGGATAGTTCAAATTTCACAGGAAGTGCATTTATTAGTCATATTTTACATAATATGATAGTAAAGTCTTATTAATTAGTCATATTTTACAAAATATGATTAATAAATTCGTATTAATTAGTCATTATAAAGTTACGCAAAATATGATTAATCCAAATAGAATCGGAATGCATTTATTGGCACAGACAACGCATAATATAATTATTTTCATCATTTAAAGCATTTTTTGAATAAGGAGTATATTTTTAATGAGCCTATATAATGGTTCAAAAAGCTATTGAACCCTGATTATTCTTCAGTCGCTAGTTAAATATATTTTACTATGATATTGCAAAAAGATGAAATGATAATTGTAAGAAGGCTGATATATATATATATATATATATATATATATATATATATATATATATATATATATATATTGCAAGTTGCATAAGGAGATGAAAGACTTCTATTTGTTTTTAAATCTTTATGAAAAAGAAGTAAAAAAGGACGTGTTTTTAGATTAGAGCTACAATTTTAAAAACGTCTGCTGCGGTTATTCATTGTTGCCCAATACTTTTTAATCAGAAGTTCAATCTAAGTAGAGGTTTCTCTCATTAAGCTCATTATTTGATGAAAAGGTTCATTCAAAGCATATGCTTATCATAAAATATATCTGTTATTGTAAAAAGCATATGCCTAGCAACGAAACAAAATAAAAGGAATAATGTATTACTGGTGTGCTAGTAATTGCGATTTTCTTACTAACTTGCAGCTGCGTTAATAATTATTTGTAAAAGAATGAAAGATTTGAATACTTTTTGTTAATATTTTTACTTATGCTGAACAGATTGAATTAGGATGTGACGGAATAAATGAATTAGCATTGTGGCGAATGAATAAAACTTATTTCTTCTGAATGGAAATTATTGTGGTTTTTGTTGATTATCGTCATAACTGAGAACATAAGTTTTTTTTTCTGAGTATTTTAAGTAAATTTTTAAAGGATTTTGCTTTTTGAAATATGTCCGATGCAAGATACTTAAAAAAAACAATTCTTTAACTTATCTACACATATGTCATGTTGGTAAAAAAATAATTTTTGAAATCGCTTTTTCAGTGCTTTAGAAAGTATATTTTGAGAGTTAAGTAATGAATGTTTCTGAAATTTATAGACCTGGTGGTTTTAGGCGTCAGTAGAATATTTTTATAATTTTTAAAACTTTTAATTGACAAATAAAACATTAACTTAAAGATTTCATAGACGTGATGCCATTTATAAATTAATTTAAGCAATGTAAATTTTTTGATTCCATCATACGTATAATCATATACAATAAAATACGTTAAAGAATAAAAATTAGAGCATTAAAAAATAAAAAAGTTTTCAAACATGCTTTCATTATTACAGTAAAAATTGAAAAAAAAAATTCTTTTGAGAAAATTTTATGAAAGATTTCTCATTTCTATTTTAAAAAATAGTATGGTGAAAACAGGAATAAGAAATTCTGGATTACATTAAAATTTAAACTATTTTATAGATGTGATTAAAATCCCTGTTCACTTAAAATATTTCTATCAGAATTACTGTTTTGTTTTTACATCCGTATTTTTGATAATGCAAAAAATTAAACGTTATTATGAATATTATTGGAAGAGAAATATCTATTTTAAGAAAAAGATTACTGATATGAATTAAAGATTAGAAAATTAAATCGTTAATATTCTAGTAGAATTATAATCTATAAATTTAATAAAGATTAGATCTATGTATATAATATAGATCTAATCTATATATTTAATAATCTAGTACAGGAATCGGCAACCTGCATCTCTTTTGATGTAATGTTGGATCTCACGAGTTCCATGCAAAAAATTAATAATTTATTATCAAAACGATTAAAAAATAAGAAAAAATATTTTCAAGTACCTAATATCTCAACAGCTTTTGTTAACATAATAGTTAATTATAAATTGCTACGCTTAATATGACCATAATGAGATAAATTTGAACTGTTGTTTCGTTCTTACAAATTAGACTAAGTGACCATGGTTATCTTTCAGACAATTGCATTGCATTTCTGTCTCGCCCAAACATCCACCATCTAGAGTTTAGATAACATGCCTAGACTCTAGATCGTGTTAAGGCCCTCATATTCGACGCATGGAAAAGTTTTCCAGAATACTACAATGAGGTGAAGAAATGGCCATCCGGAGTATTGACGATCTTCGGGTAGACTTATTCGTGCCAGCAAGCGTTGCCTTGCATGCATATAATCTAAAGTAAATTTAGAAGTCCACTGACAAATAAAATTCTAGAGTTGTGCATGAATATTAAAACAGTCTATAAGTCAGATTTAATCACTTTCAAAGCCAAAGTTCTCATTGATGTCTGTGCATGTGTAAATTGTTGGGAAACGGGAAAATCCTGTAAATTGTCGTTTTTGTATATAGAATACGTAAATTAAAAATGTTTATTCGTAACAATCTAGAATATTAAATTTAAAAATTAAATTTTGGGAAAGATGATTACATATTCTGATGTTTTAAAATCGTTAATAATATTTAAAATCTTTAAAAAAATGCAGTTAAGAGCAGTTTAAAAGCTTAGCAGATCTACTTCTTCTGTTAGGTTGTTCGGAAGAAAAAAAGTGAGCGACGCAGCTTTTAATAATTATTTATTCACTAATAATAATTTAGTGAATAATATAAAACTCTAAAAAATTAAATAATAATGTGTGCATATAAAAATGCTTGTGTCAGCATACAAAAAGAAAGTTTAAAAACAAGAGTTTAAAAAGATTTAAGATGTACAAACTATTAGGAAAAAATTATAAAAACAACTTTAACAAAATTATTGTGTTAAAGTTTTTGCCTTTTTGTGTGCGTGTGTGTGCTGCAGAAGTAATTTTTTACTGACAGGAGTAATTTTCTTTAAATTGAATTATTAATATTTCCTGTTTTTAGAAAA